>RJWM01012420.1:0-56765 GCA_004363535.1 Dasyprocta punctata | reverse complement strand
TAGGTGGGACTAAATAATTTATTAGAACTAAAGTCCCTCGCCTTCCAATAGTCTCACTGTAACAGAATGTACTTATCCACATGCTAATGTCATCTTGTTTCGATGCTATTTTCATGTGTAGTAGAAAAACAATGAAACATGTGAATTGCTATTTCAAATAAGACATAATTTGCATGAATCAACAACTTTAGTAAATTGTGACCGAGGGTTGGCGATTAACTTACACACGTCCAAACCTTCTGTCCCAGGCACACAGTCATGTATCCTGAGCTTACCTAAAAGTTCTCTTTTACTGAGAGTTTGGTGGTAAAAGGGAGAGGACTTTGACATGAATTAAAAATGTAACTGTCTATGGGGAGGGCTGCAGGCCGCAAGACCCTTCGCTGATTGAAGCCAGGGAATGCATGTTTCACTGTGGTTAATGAGGCATAGCGTTTGTGGTAATTAGCAAAGTGTATAATGGTACCAGCTTGGGTGAGCCTGTCTTCTCACACCACAAAGTGACCAGCAGCACAGGTGACAGGTGAAGTGCCTAAATGTCACACGCTCCTTTTGGCTGAAGAAAATATAATTGCAAAAAAAAAAAAGTGTGCAAAACATATGAACAACCAGAAGGAGGAAAACCTTTGGAACACAGAATATTCATGACTTACTTTTATGTACTCATTCCTCATGTACCAGGTGCTCTCATAGAACTGTTCCCACAGTCATAACAACCTGTATCTTTTTACATTTATGATTGCTTTACTGTTACACAGGTAATTTAAGTACAGATAGTAAACTCAAGAACAGCAGAAAAGGATATAAAAGCTCTACCTGTTAAAGATAATCATTGTTAATGTTTTGGCATGTTTTCTGCCAAGTAGTTTTTATGTGAAAGTTTCATTATTAACAGTTGCATTCATACTATGTGAACAATTTTATCTGATTTCTCATTTAACATTTGAGTTTTCATGTTAGTACAAATGTAATAATTATGGCTTTCATTTGCTTCCTCTGTATGGAGCACTTTTTAAATTATGATGCAATGATTACAGCAACCTAAGAGATGGGTACTCTTATTATCTTTATTTTACAAGTGAGGAGATGGAGGCACAGAAGGGATAAATATCTTTCTTAATGTCACAGGGACAGTAAATACCAGACTTGGTGCTTAAATCCAAGCAATCTACGCTCTCTTACCCTGACATTAGACAGGGGTTAGCTAATTCTTTTCTGCAAAGGACCAGATAGGAAATATTGGTAGCTTTGTGTATCTCAGGGTCTCTCTGTTATACTTATCCCACTCTGTCATGTAACATAATGGCTGTAGACCCTTTGTAAATGAACTGAATAGTCCCATGAGAAGGCAATCCTATGCCCCAATACAATTTTATTTATGAACACTGAAATTTAAATTTGACATAAATTTTACAGTTCATTAAATCATATGCTTTTAATCTGTTATTACTTCCATTTAAAATATAAAAATTATTCTTATCCTAGAAGCTGAACAAAAATAAGGGAAGAATTTCTTTTGGTTAGATATATTAGGCTGCTTAAAACACACCATGATAAATAATGCTATGATGAATAACTTGTAAACTGAGCTCCTATTGAATTTTTACAATATTTTCTTGCTATAGTCACAGACATGATTTGCTCAGAGGGTGTGAATAATTCCATTTCCCTTGATTTATTTAATTTATTTATTTAATTTTTTTGTCTTTTGAGGCAGTGTCTCACTATGTAGTTCAGGCTAGCCTGGACTTACTATGTAGCCCAGAATGGCCTTGAACTCTTGGTGATCCTTCTGCCTCAGCCTCCTAAGTGCTGAAATTACAGGTACGTGATGCCATGCCTGGTTGTATTTCTTGTGAGTTTTAGTGAGCAAAAAATAGGTATCACATATGTACCAATATTTTGTAATTGTTGTTATTGAGCAGGTACTGAACTAATGTATATGAAATCATGGGAAAATTGTAAATTATAAGTATACCATATTTAAGAAGGGCAAAGGCAGTCTGTTTTCTTCACAATATTTAAGAAAATTTAATTAAGACATTTTACAAAAAGTGTGCTTGCTTTCTCAGAGTGTCATATGATGGCTACCTCTAAGAAGATAAACCATTCATTATAGAGTGGAAAAATTAGCAGCTGTAAACATGATACTGTTTTCTAGTTTTCTTTATGTGGGATATATTTTCCTCTTGTTGGTTGTGGTCTGATTTTTCTGGAGCAGTAGTTTAACGAAAGGAAGTTTAGAGTTTCCTGGATGTTTATTTTAAAACCTAGTTCACAGGAACAAACAAGGTGCTGCCTCCATCACCAGTGGTGGCCGAACTGTGCCTGATTGGTTGGTTCCTTGGAGTCCTGGTCTCAGGGCCCCAGGTCTGCAGTTTTATACCTTTCAAAGTTTACATACATGTGCTGAGCGTGGTGTACTAAGTGGGCTTCCTTAGAGCCCTGGTTATCTCTGCTATGTGTATGGAGAAGCCGGAAACCAACTGTGATTGACTTATCCAAAATGATCCTCACTACTGGGCAGCCATAGAAAACTACCATATGCTTGTTTGGAGCATTGTCTTCACCTGGATTCAGATTTGGGATGTTGATTGGACTGTATCCTGAATTTTGTTCTGATCCCTTTGTAATGATAAGATACAAAATTTTAAGTGAGAACTGCTATCCTAGTATTTGATGGGGGCATTTTAAGACCCGAGGGGATTTTCTTCTACCTTCTTTGATTTCTCAGTGGTGAATTTAATATGTTGATACTGCCTGAATCAAGTGCCTTGTTCTTTGCCAGCATATGATTTCTGATGAAAACTTAATCCTAACTGAATCTCAAAATAACTCTGATTTTCTACTATTTAATAGTACACTTAAAATCTCATTTAAGTGACTAGATTTTATACAATTGGCAAGGAAAAATGGAGCTGGGACATCTCTAGGCAGCAGGCACATCAACCTGTTACCTTCCACAAAGGCTTTGGTATTTTTTTTTTCTAATTTTAAAAAGCAAAATAGAAAAACAGTAGAAATAATACATAATGTCAAAAAAAGTAAGCAATCAACATTAGTTAATATATTGCCCACTGATATTTCAAAAGTAGTTGTTCAAGTTATTATAAGACCTAGGCATAAAAAATGATCAGACAATCAAAAAAATGACAGCACAAATGATTCTCTTTTTTTTATTTAAGCGAAGAAAAAACAGAAAAAAAGACATATAAAACAAAGACAACAAGCAGAAGAGACAAACAAATGACTAGAGTAAATACACAACAGTAACATTGCAGGTTTACAAAATCGGATGATAGAAACTTGACAATGGTTGCAATATTGCATATCATTATCTTTAAAATGGTTACTTACATTAACAGATATAGACATGTAAAATTGATCTATTCATATGAGTATTAATTGTTCTTTTTGATGAACTAACAGAGAATTAGTAGTATAGTTATTTATCTTGCACACTTATACATACATACAGTTATATGTGGCATTTTTGTTTTTAAGTGTATTCACCATTGTACACATAACATATCCTTAGCAAAAGTTTCCTGTTTGACCATTCTGCTTCCTATCCATCCACATCACACTTTCCTCGGAACTTCAAAAAGGATTTTCACAAATCTCATTCCAGTTTTTGAGATAAATGAACGATCTCTTTGGTTCCACTTTATCCCTTCTCATACCTGAAACTTTGATTGTTTTAACATTTATACTATATTAATTGCATTTTTTTCTTTGGTTCTCTTTCATGAGCTTGGTACTGGAAAACTCACTTTTTAGAGTGGTATGAAGTCCCTTTTCAATAATTAAACCTATGACTCTTAGCCCATGCTGTGTATGATAATCACTTGGAAAATTCATTAACTTACCAGTATCCAGGTTGCATTAGAAACTTTGGACCCTGAATTTAGAAACTGATCATTTGAATTCTCCCCTCCCTCAGGTGCCACAGACATGTAGCAAGTCTGAGATCCACTGGCCTAAGCGGTCATCAGGAAACATGTTTATGGATCCAGCTGTGAAATTCTTCTCTGACATAATCGTGATACTCTTTTTTCTTTTTTGCATCCAATGACAAGCCAAGTGTATCATTTTGAGACTCATCTCCAGCCCTATTTGACGTTCTGCCCATTTCTAACGGAAGACTGAGCACTGCACAGTCTATTTCCAGAGCTGCCATGAATATTTATATGTTGCCTGCATCTTTACAAATTAGAGGGCTGCAAGATGAATGAGAGTAGTGAATCAGAGAAGACACACAGTGTGATGCAGGCAGGAATTTACTATCTCATTTCTATTTAAAACCTGATGACTCAGAGAAGGAGGCCTTCCACATCCATTTCAGTACATTCCTTAATGTACTGACACTTTGGATTTTAGCACTCCTGGGGGTGACTTGATTTATCCCCAGAAAAAGTAAGCCTCTGTGTGAGTGTGTGTATGACAAAGTACGTATTTGTGAGGTTGTCTCAAGATCAAATGAAAAAAAAAAGGGGGAGAAATGACTAGGCTAATTGTTAATTATGTTCTGTAAGCCTCGTTTTCCATGTTGTCTTGGTGATGTGGATATGCTTCTGATTGCCAGTGTGTGATTCTTCAGTCTGACAAAATGCTATTTGTTTCTAAATTGATTTTTAATGTCTTTGGTTTGCATTTTCTTCACTTAGTTAGCTTTCCAGAATTATTCATTAGATCTTCCAAAGTTCCTATCTTTCTCATGCTCAAGTTCAAAATAGATTTTACAGGAGACAAGTGTCAGGATTTATTGTGGTAATGCTGCGATTTGACACTTTTGTACTAGGAGGGCTCTGAGAGTACAATAATATGCACACTTTTATCTTAGTCTTTGATTATGTGGCAAATGTAGAACTATTTAAAAACTGCACAGTATAGCAAAAAACTAAGGACATTTTTCCATAATGATATCCACATGCTTATATCATAAACACGATGGCAAATGCAAAGTAATTTCATCAGGAGAAAAACACAAAGTGGGTTGAATTTAGCCCATGATAGAAAGTTAGTCTGTGCTATTAATGCTAAGCTTCTGTTAGAACTATAATGATAAATCACAAAGTCACAAATTAGTCTTCTGGCTAAGTATACAGTTATTCCAAAATTTCCCATTTTCCTCCTTATTTTTAAATGCTTGACCAGTTACAGTAAACTCACTTATTCTGTAGTCTTAAGACTGAGAGGCACTTATTTACATTAGTCTACAGTATTTATCTTTCCTACACAAACTTAGCAATGAAATTTGACTTTTATAGAGAGAATTTGGAAGACTTCCACTGTCTTAGTTACTTTCCTCATTGCTGAGTAAAATACCCAACACCCACAAGTTAAGGAGGAAAGGTTTGTTTCTGCTCACAGTTTGTAGAGGGTTCGTTGTATATTCAGCTGACTGCAAGGCAGCATAACATGGCAGAAGGGAACTGCAGAGAAGAAACAGTCTACAGCAGAGCAGGCAGGAGACAGGAGACATCAGCAAGTCCACCTTTCCCTTTTATCTCATCTACCATTCTTCAAACCTTTTAGGTTGTGTTACCTATACCCAGGGTAGGTTTCCCATCACCCACACGTAGAACAATGCTAAACCAATCAGTAAACTAATTTAGTTATCGCACCCTTAATCTGTACTCACATGCCCTTAATCCACAAACACCCTAGATCCAACCACCTATGAGCTTATGAGAACTTTGGGGGAACATCTAGATACAAGCAACAGCATCAACACTTTCAATAATTTTCATTTTGCTAGATAATTGTTTGATGAGCCATTAAATTCAGTGTCCAAATTTTACAGTAAGCATTGTGCAGCACATTAAAATGAAGTCATTTCTTGTTTTTGTAGAGTTTATAGTAGAGCAAGAAGACACATATTAATAAAATAAAAGGAAATGAAATATAAAACTCTCACTGCAAACCAGAATAAGTGGTATCCTGGTTATGTTCATGAATTATAAGAGCATAAAACAGCAACTGGTTTTAAGTCAAGAGATCAGAAAAAAAAAATGTGTCTTTTCTGAAGATACAATGCTTGAGTTCAGATTTGGAGAAATATAATATTTTTGTCATTTAGAGTGGAAACAGGTATCAAAAAATTATTATAACCAGTCACACTTTTATATCAAAGGTTTTCATATTCTACATGATACTGCACTCATTTTAGCTTGGTAATTAAAGATATTTATTCCAGTTTTGATGTCCAAGGAGCCAGCTAGTCACCAATGCAGTCAGTGAAATCACCCTGTGACTAAAAGGGAAGTGCCATAGTTTTGTCTCTTTGGATGCAGAGGCTGAAATGAGAATGATGATTTATTAAGGGCATGCATGGTCTAAGGGGAAGGGACTTAGTAAAAAAGACAACAGGGAAAAGCAGCTAAATGAGAGAATGAAGCCGGGCGTGGTGGCGCACGCCTTTAATCCCAGCACTCAGGAGGCTGAGGTAGGTGGAGCGTTGTGAGTTCCAGGCCGGCTTGGGCTACAACGCGAGCGCAAGGCCGGCCTGAGCTACATAGTGCGACTCTGCCTCAAAAAAACCAGGGCCGGGAGTTTGGCTCAGTGCCTTAAGCGCCTGCCCTGGCAGGCGCGAGGTTGCGAGTTCAATCCCCGGTGCCGCAAAAAAAAAAAAAAAAAAAAAAAGAAAAGAAAAAAAAAATGAGAGAATGAGTTCAGACAGAGTCTAGCTTTAGGCTGACCCAGAGAAGGCCTGAATTTTGAATTGCACCATAAAATTGGAGACTAAGCTGCCCTCTTATAGCCACTGCTGTGCTGAGCTGGGCGGGGTGTGTGTGTGTAAGGGGCAGATGGAATGGAGCAGTATGAAGAATGGGCAGGGCTCATACAGTCTCTCAGACAAGAGGCTTTCTTTGGTCGGGGAGTCATTTCAGGAAGCAAAATTGCAGTGATTCATGATTAGCTACCACTTATAATACCTAGAAGGGAATGCAGCAGGGTATAGGCAGCCTCCTCTTCAATGGTGATTCCTCTAGATCAATATCAGCCTCACCTTGGAACTTGATAGACATTCATGACTCCCCATCACACCCGAAAACCCCTGAATCAAAAAGCTAAATTGTGATCTGGTAACCTGTGACTTTACAAACTTCCCAGGTTTTTCTAGCATATTACCATCTTTAAGAAGGAGGGCACCACAGGAAGCATTTTACAAAACTGATTGAGAATTCAAGTTACTCATTGACCTGAACAAACTTAACAAAGGGAGACAATTGCAGCCAAATTTCCAGTTCCCTAAAAATAATTCATATAATTGCTGGCAGAAGCTGAAGATTGTTTCATGAATTTGCCAGATTGTACCCAAAGGTAACTTGCATTCTCTGTGAATATTTAACTCTGAAATCTAGTGCATTCATCAGAATTTATACTTTCAACTGAGACTTCTCTGAACTACTGTGCTGAGAGTGAAATGGCCCGCTAACTATGTCAAAGCAATAATAACGATTTCTGTGTAGAAATGGCTAATTATAGGAATGATTGATCTCATATCCTTACTTTTCACAGCACGTGTAAACATATATTTTGCAATATTGCATTCTTTCTAGATCTTTGAAAGAAATAACATACCCAGACATTTTGGAAACTACACATGTTTTGGGGGAAATAATTTAAAAAATGAGTATAACTGCAAATAATATTCAATTTACATAAGGGAGTATCATTTGAGAATTTTACCTGAGTGGTTTAAGAATTGCAAAAAGAATCACATTTTAATATCTTTATCATTTGATACTTTAACATGTATTCCGCCTTTCTTTTAAACTGGAGATATTGTTCTGGGAGTAAACACCAGCAAATGTACTCAGAGAGGTGCTCACCAAATATATATATAAGTTGCTCTTATGTGCAAGGTCTTTGTTAGATACCCTGGTGAATTTAATAAACATTTTTACAGCTCTCCAGATCCTCAGCGTCTATGCAAATTTCGCCTTGTTGCGTATTATGAATTCAGTGACATAAAACAATAAAAATTCTTACCCAAACTTTCTGGATGTAGAAATCTAAAAAGAATATCATTTGGCTGAAAGTTGAGATGAAGGTGAAGTAGTGTTCCTTCTGGATTTTCTATGAAGAGAACACAGTTCTTTCATTTTCACTTTTAAAATTTCCTGCAGTCCTTGGCTTGTGGGATCACACTGCTCTGCTCTTTGATTCTGTCATCTTCCTGTGTTTCTTTGGCTTTTCTGTCTCCCTCTTTCCTTTATAAGAATTCTTGTCATTACAGTGGCTTCATGTGGAAAATCCAAGGTAATCTTCCACAACAACATTCTTAATTCAGTCACATCAGCAAAATATTTTTATTTATGTAAATAACATATGCATTTCAAGAATCCAGAGATTGAGACGCAGCTGTAATTTGGTAGCAAGGGTGTTAATTTTACTATCATACTCTAAGGGAAAGAAGATGGTTGCAAAAACTTATCCTGATATGCAGTGAGGTGTGAAAAGAGTGAAATAGTTGCATAACCTGTGGAAATTCAGAAGATCACCAATTCCTACTTTGAAAATCTTCACTCACATAGAATGGAAAACCCAGAAGTGGACAGATTCCTAGATATGTATGAATTACCAAAGCTGAATCAAGAAGATGTAAAAATTCTGAATAACTCAGTATCAGTCAATGAAATTGAAAATGGAGTTATTGTCTTTGGCTTGGTTGGTAAGGTGTATTACATTTATTGATTTGTGTATGTTCAGCCATCCCTGCATTCCTGGGATGAATCTTACTTGACCTTCTTGATGATTTGTTGCATTCTGTTTGCTAGTGTCTTACTGAGGATTTTTACAACTATGTTCATTAGGGAGACTGACCTGTAATTTTCTTTTTTGGTTGGGTCTTTCTCTGGTTTTGATATCAGAGTAATGCTTGCCTCCGAGAATGAGTTAGGGAGTACTGCTTCTCTTTCAATTTCATTAAAGAGTTTGACGAGTATTGTCATTAAATCTTCCCTAAATTTCTTGTAGAATTCAACTATGAATCCTTCAAGACCCAGGATTACCTTTATTTGTAAAATTTAATTACACAGGAAAAGCTTTTGACTAAGTCCAATACTCATTCATTATAAAAACCATACAGAAAATTGGAACACATGGTCTTTATCTCAATCTGATAAAAGCCATCTATGACAAATCAACAGCCAACATCATACTAAATGGACAAAAACTGAAACCTTTCCATCTAAAATCAGAAACAAGACAAAGATATCCGTCATCATCACTCCTGTTTCATATAGTTCTGGAAATATTAGTCAGAGCAAATAGAAAAGACAAAAAAGTAAAAGGAATAAGGATGAGAAAGAAAGAAGTTAAATTATCACTATTCACGGATGATATGATATTCTATATAGAAAACCCCAAAACCTCTATCAAAGGACTTATAGATTTAATAACCAAATTCAGTAGCATAACTGGATACAAAGATAACACTAAAATATCAATAGAATTCCTGTACACAATCAGCAAACTCACTGAGAGAGAAATTAGGGAAACATCACCCTTCACAGTAGCATCCAAAAAATGAGATACTTAGAAATAAATCTAACAAAGGAAGTAAAGATCTTTTTTTTTTTTTTTTTTTTTTTTTTTTTTTTTTTTTTTTTTTTTTTTTTTTTGTGGCACCGGGGATCGAGCTCATAACCTCGTGCCTGCCTGACAGGCGCGTAAGCCGCTGAGCCAAACTCCCAGCCCTGGTTTTTTGAGGCAGGGTCGCACTGTGTAGCTCAGGCCGGCCTTGGGCTTGCGTTGTAGCCCAAGCCGGCCTCGAACTCACAACGCTCTGCCTACCTCAGCCTCCGAGTGCTGGGATTAAAGGCGTGCGCCACCACGCCCGGCTAAGATCTTTATATTGAAAATCACAGTACTCTGAAAAAGAAGATCAAAGAAGATATTTTCAGAAAATGAAAAGATCTCCCTTGCTAGTGGATAGGAAGAATCAACATAGTGAAAATGACCATACTCCCAAAGTTGTAATACAGATTTAATGCAATCCTGATCAAAATACCATTAGCATACCTCACAGAACTAGAGAAAACATTCCTAAAATTCTTTTGGAACCACAAGATGCCTAGAATAGCAAAAGCAATTCTGGGTAACAAAGGCAAAGCAGGAAGTATTACAATCCCAGACTTGAAATTATACTACAAAGATACTGAGGTAAAATCAGCAGCATGGTACTGGGGAAAACAAACAAATAAACAAACAAGCAAACACATAACAAAGCAAAACAGACCTGTGAGTCAGTAGAACAGATTAAAATATGAAGACACAACTATAAACACACTCAGGCACCTTATCTTTGAGAAAGAGGCCAAACATGTTAACTGGAAGAAAGATGACCTCTTTAATAAATGGTTCTAGAAAAGCTGACTCTCTACACGCTAAATACTAAATCTAGACCCATTTCTATCACCATGCACCAAATTAAAGTCAAAATGGATCAAAAATCTGAATACTAAGACAGGGAAACCACATCTACTAGAAGAGAAAGCAGAAATTTTGAAGACATAGGTGTAGGCACAGAGTTCATGAACAAAATTAGTACTGCATGGGAAATACTTCAAAGAATAAACAACTGGGATCTTGTCTTATTAAAAGTCTTTTGCACATCAAAAGAAATTGCCAACAGAGTGGAAAGACAATGCACGGAGTAGAAAAAAATTTAGTCAATTATCCCTCAGACAAAGTACTTCTATCTAGAATATATAAATAATTTAAAAATCAGACCCCCCCATATTCAAAGACACATTCCAAAAACAGGCATCTAAGATGAATACATATTTCTCAGATGAAGAAATACAATTGGAAAATAAATATATAATAATATGTTCAACATTATTGGTCATTCAAGAGGTACAAATTAAAACAACACTGAGACTCCATTTCACCCCAGAAAGAATGCGTATCATCAAAAAATCCAGCAATAACAAATGCTGGCAGTGCTGCAGGGCAAAAGGCACCCTTCTCCACTGTTGGTGAAACTGTAGACTGGTACAATCACTGTGGAAATCAGTGTGGAGATGCCTTAGAAAAGTAGGACTGAAAGTCCAATTTGCCCCAGCTATTTCCCTTCTGGGTGTTTTCCCAGAAGAGTTAAAAACATCATACCACAGCAACATATGTGCACCCATGTTTATAATAGCTAAATCTTGGAAATAATCCAAATGCCCATCAAACAGAGGAATGGATAAAAAAAATGTGGTATTTTTACACACTGGAGTACTTCTCTGCCATAAAGGATAAACTTAGGACTTTTACAGGTAAATGGATGCAACTAAGATGGGGGAAAGGGGTCAGGAAAGAAGGGAAAGGGAAAAAAATTCAAGTCAGTTATACTGTTAGTGTCTCTTAGTTCATTGAAAAGGAAGATTTGTGCTAATATCCTTTGCAGAAATTTTTACGCCCATATCATATAACCTGAGCAACTACTTTAAAGTTAATAGCAAACAATGTATTAACTATTGTTGTTCTCCTATTATTGTATTATGAAATTCTGTTTTACCTTTTTCCATTAAATAAGAACTGTCATAACAAAAATTACATAATTTCAAATTTTGATAAATGCTGAGAATGAGTAAGCAATTTTCTTGCAATAAAGTGAAATTTGCACCAAATTGAAGAAATGAAAGAGTTGTTAAACAGAGTAGTGTAGGGGGCAATATTTAAGATAAAGGTCTGTGTCACGAATCTGTGGTGAAATAGTCCTGCATGTGCCAGGAGCTGACACACACGGCTGGCTTTCCTGTGTAAATATGAGCTGAAGAAAAAGGATCTTGAAGGATCTGGAATTAACAGGGTGCCAGGTAGTGTAACTTTCTTCTGTGTAAGAATGACATAGGTCAATTGCACTGATAATGTTAATATTTATTTTAGGAAATAGCAAGTTTTGCAAGTAATGAAATCTCTCTTTTAATATTCACTGCTTTCTTGTCAGAGATAATTTTGTGTGTGACCTGTAGTAGGTGGATAAAATATCATGTGTTCGTATTTCAGTTTTCCAGCTTCCTTTAGCATATGCTTATTTTTTAGATACTTTCTGCTCCTTGCTGAGCAATAACATTTTTTCATAAGATTGATACACATTTTCCCTATAGACTCACAAATAATTTTTTTTTACAAACACTGTTCTATCAGTTTCTAAGTCAAGAATAATTACCTTTAATGACTTGATGTGTAGATTATAATTTTTTCTAGGCATATATGTATTTATGGAGGAGATGATGTTTCACACACATTTTGGTAAATTGCATGTTTTTTCTTTCGCAATGTATGGCAAACATGTCCCTGTTGGATTTTTTACATTAGTCTTTCTTGTTTCACACCAGCTATTTTTGTAATATATGGTGGCTAACTGAAGTACATCAATAAATACACCAATCTTTGAGTATAACAGAGTAAAGCACGCTCGCACTGTCCTCCTACCACACATTATGTCCTCCCCTAAGAATAAATTTCTAAAAATAAAACTGTGGGCCAAATGATTTCATTTAAAAAAAAAAAGACAATCTTTATTCCATTTCTAACTTAAGTTATCATGACATCCTTCATACTCACAGTGAGCTGCTTAAATGAATTCCAAGCAAAGAAGTCATTAGTTTAAACAACACAAAATGTGGGAAAAAAAGGAAAATGTGAATATATCCTACTTTTCTACCTCCACATGTAGAATAAAAATGGTGGGGAGGAACAAGACTATGCACTGAATATCTTTTGCTATTATTTTATTGTTTTATTTTATTTCACTTTTTGTTTTCATAAAATAGAAAATGCTTCAATGCCTGTTGCTCAGTACATCATGCTTTAAAAATGTTAGTTGAGTCGTGTTACTCCTAAACCTTTCTATTAGATTGCCTTGCAATGCACCAGCAAAGCTTACTTGCATGTTTTAAGCCTGGCTGCCTCCAAAACCAGTCTTCTCAGTTCTCAGCTCCATTCACCTCCCCTTCCACCCCAGCCTCTCTTCTGTTCCCTGATAGGCTGAACATGCTTCTATATCTTTCCTTTACTCATACCTACCCCTACCCCCAGGCCTTGCATCTTCCCTCTCCTAGATCTCAATTTAAATGCATGTTGGCGTCTCACTGACCCTCTAAATCACCTTTTCTGCTTTGCATTTTCTTTTGTTTTCCCAGAATTTTATTGAGACATTATTTCCATACAAAAACCATTTATGTTTAATATATCCATTTGGATGAGTTTGGACATAGACTTATACCTGTGACCTGTTCCCATATTTGAGGTATTAAATATCTCTATCTCCTGCAAAAATTTTCTTACATAATATATATTTCTGGGTTTTTTTTTCTGTCATGATAATATTTAACATGAGATCTGGCCTCTTAAAATATTTTGACATGTAAAATTCCCTATTTTGAATTAAAAGCATTGTGTTGTACAGTGGAGCTCTACAATTTATTCGTGGTGCAGAAGTGAAACTCTATAACCATTGTGTGACAATTCCCAGCTTTCTTACCCCAGCACTTGGAACCTACTATTTTAATATTTCCTTCCAAGACTTTGACTACTTTAGATACCTCATATAAGTGGAATCATGTGTCACTGTACTTGTTGATTAATAACTGATGTGTTTCACTTTGCAATATGGCTTCCAGGTTTGCCCATGTTGCTTCAAGTAGTAAAATTTTCTTATTTTACTATGCCATAGTTTTTTTTTTTTTTTTTTTTTTTTTTTCCATTCATCTATAATGGACAGTTAGGTTGCTTTCATACCTTGTAACAATGTTTCAGTGAAGTAGGGGTACAGTACTCAGTAGACTTACTTAAATTTCAGGGTGGATATATACTGAGCAATGAGTTTGCTGGATTATATGGTAGTTTTAATTTTTGAAAAAACTCATACCATTTTCTGTAGCAGCTGCACAGCTGTAAATTCCTACCAACAGTGAGGAAGAGTTCTGATTTCTCCACATTCAGGTTTTATTTTTGCTTGATAATGCTAATTATACCCTCTCTATATTTTTATTCATAGTACTAATTACATCCTCTGTATATTTGTATGTGCATTCCTTTTACTGGTGTACGAGGTATCAAAAAGCAGGTACTTTGCTTACATTATTTAATCAGTAACTAGAAGGCTGTGTTAAATATCTGTTGAATGTGTGCATGGATGTATGAACCAAGCATTGGGCTGAAGAGTTCTCCATTTCAAAACATTGGTTTCTTTATGTACCTGATCCTGGCTAGGCTTGAGAATTGAGTGGTCTTGAACCTTGCTTCTGAGTTTAAAGTAATTTCTTAGAAAACAAACAGCCTAAAAATTATCGAAAACAATATGAATTTGTCAAAAAATGGGAGGGGAGGGGGGTGAATCAGCATAGAGCATACTCTTTTCTTCAAAAAGGGAGAATGAAAACAAAAGGAAAAGAAAAAGAGGGAACAGGGGACATCACGTATAGGTGCGAATTTCCTATGATGAATGTGATCATTGTGTTTACCTAAACTGTACTAACACACGATAAAAAGAAAACTTAAAACTAGGGACTTGGGAAAAAATAAAGACCTGGAAAAACATCTGTTTTCTAAAGGGATTAGTTTCATTATAGTTCCTTTAGAATATATATATATATATATATATATATATATATATATATATATTTGTTGTTGTTGTTGTTGTTGTTTTGTTTTGTTTTGTTTTGTTATTTTTGTTTTTTTGCGGCACCGGGGATTGAACTCACAACCTCGTGCCTGCCAGAGCAGGTGCTTAAGGCACTGAGCCAAACCCCCGGCCCTTCCTTTAGAATATTATCTCAGCTTGTAATGTATTCCTCTTTGTAAGTGCTTTAAAATATTTGAGTGTATGTTTCTTAAACAAAGCACAGTAGCTAACATGGTTTGTAAGGCTTTCCAAGCATGTTGTAATCCTTTGTATTAGGAGATCATAGTTTTCTAGCAGTAGATTCCAGAGCTGAAGAAATATCTTATTCAATTTGACTTAACTTTAATTGTTTTCTCCATACTGTTGCAAAAGCCCACTGACCGAGGCACCTGAGACCCAGTTTCACTGCGAGTTTGACGGAGAGCAGAGGCACATTTTGAGAAATGCTAAACGTAGCCGGGGATAATTTTGTACCACAGCCAGAGGAGGTCTGCATTAGTTCTTAGCCACCCACAATGCTAATTAAATTTACCCGTGTGAGAAGCAAACCACCCACCCCAGTTATTTTGAGCTAACTTGTTGAAACACTGGTTAGATACTTCTGTAACCCAACATTCCCCCACCCCAAAGCTACAGGCGTCTGTAACATCACCACAAGGCAAAATAAACCATTGTTCTTTTTGGAAAAACTTGAGAGAATTCCTACTACCAAAAAACAAAAAACTAGAGCATTTTAATCACCTGTCTTTTTATTGTGATAGTCTATGTTGCTTCTTTACAATACTGTATTTCCTTATGTTTTTCTTCTGAGGAAGAGTTAAAGACTTTGTGCCCTGGAGTCAGGTAGATCTAGGTTGTGCTAAAGCTTCATTTTCCTGTTTTTGTGCCTTCAGAAACATCATTTAACCCATCTGCATCAGCTGTAAGAGCAATGATAGAACCTACTGCACAGTTTTAGGAGGAAATTAAATAAGCTGGAACCTTTAAATGAAATAGTTAAGCATATGACAGTGGTTTAACCATTATTAGGTTCCTTCTGCCTATCTCTCTTGCCTTTGAGATGCAACAATGTTATTCCATCATTTAAGAAACAAAAAGTGGGTTGAGCACATTCTGTGCATTGAACAGTAGTACTGAAGAGGGGAAATGGTGACAAGCAAATTGATCCCTGCTGTGCTGGCTCTTATGTCTTAGTGAGAAAAGGACAAGAAACACACAAATTAGTGTATAAATAAGATTAATTCCACAGAAGTTAACCTCCACATTTTCTTATATAACTTCCTTTAAAGCTGCTTTTTTTTTTCCTCCTCTCTCAATTCTCTCTGTTTCACTGACCAAAAATGTTCAGGTATCATTTATTTTATCCTTTGTATTAGTACATGTATATTATACACAATCAGGGAAATTGCTTTGCATACTCATCACATCTCAATTATTAGTGCTTTCTCCCCCTTCTCTCCTTCCATTCTTTCTTTATTTCTCCATCCCTTTCCCATCAGCCAAAGTTTCTCCTTCCTGTTTCTATAATCTGCATTTTATTTTGTTCTTTAAATTATTTATACCTTAGATTTCTCATATAAGAAAAACCATGTAATATTTTACTTTCTATGTCTGATTTATATCAGTTAGCACTACAGTTTTAAGGTATACTAAATGACGAATTATTAGCACAGATTCATTCCTACATCCCCAGCCTGGCTCTGCTTTTTAAATGGACTCTTGTCTGTTGCTGTACCCCCAAATATATGCTAATGCTCTCTGCTTATAAAAGATTGTGAGATATTCTTGGATACAACACAGATCTGAATGGAAAATGACTATGAAACTCCATAGCATGGTCAGATAGTGAGACCGTGGAAACTTTTCTCAGCCAAAATTTGAAGTTGGGAGCTAGCCTAAGATAAGGAAGCACTGACTGTGGATGATCAAGGGGAACAGAAATCCCAGAATAGAAACAGAGAGAATTGAGAGAGGAGAAAAAAGATGTACGGAGGAAGTTGGGGAAGAAAATATAAAGGTTAAATTCTAGAGACTCAGATCTACAGGAGAAGACATCTGGTTTATTTGAGGCTACAGTGGAAAGTTTTGAGTAGGAGGGTGATGAGATCTGAATTATATTTTCAAAAAAATTAGGTTAAGAATGGGAAGAATAGACTGGAATACAAGAATTAAGGTCTCCAGTTTGAGCAGTATAGTTAGTACATAATATAATTTTAGTGAGTTCAATAGAGTCTTTCAAAACTATGGGGCCTCTTTCCAGTCCTTGGCATCTGTGGATATGATCTCATTTAGGAACATGTCTTTGTATGTGCAGTAAATTAAAGATCTCAAAATAAGGTTATCTTGAGTTTAAGATGCAATAGACAGGTTTATATTAGAAGGAAAAGATTTAACATAGAGATATAACTGCGGCTGAGAATAGAGTCTACAAATCTAGGGATACCATGAATTTCTGGCCATCACCAAACATTCACAGATGTGTATAGAACATAACTTCAGAAGGAACCAAATCTGCTAACGCATTCAGTTTTGAATTTTGGCCTCTGGTATTATAAGATAAATTTCTGTTGTTGTTGAGCCACTGAAATGCTGGTGATTTGTTTTGACAAGATCTAAGAAGCTAGCACAGAATGCAAAATATCATTTATAAGAAGGAAAGGCAAAATGCCTTGTGATAGCCACAGAGACAAAGAATTGAAGAATGAAGAGTGTTCTCCGTGAGCCACACTGGAAAGGCCTATGTGTTGATTTCCCAGACTTTGGCTGAAAATAATTTCCATGCGATGGAAAGGGAACTGAGAAGACCCCAAGGAGACACAGTTTCTTCTTCATGACCTTTAAATTTAATTGTCAACTTGATTGACTTGGTCGCACTTTGATGTGTGTCTGAGGAAATCCAAAAGTATTATATCTGAACTTGCAGTATATATCTGATCCCTGGGCCCTTTCTTTCTGTTGCTTTTCCTCTGTGGTACTAGGAATTGGATCCAGGGCCTTATGCATGTAAGGCAAGTGCTCTACCACTGAGCTACAGCCCCAGCCTGACTCTGCTTCTTAAAATGGACTCAAATTTTGTGCTGTGCTCCCTGAGGACTAAACAGAGAATGAAGCCAGTTGTCTCACATATGTGATCTGGCTACTTTTAATACTTCTTTGCAATTTGTTTGTATTATAATTTTACTAGCAGTATTTGGTAATGAGGCTTATAAAGCAAAGCGCTTCCTTTGATACACAGAGCATTTTAATTACCTGTAATACTGCTATAGAATAATTAATGCTGGAATAGATACAGAGAGATGCTTGTACTTAAGTGGAATGAAGAAAATTTTAGAATAGAACAATTATTTGCCTTTGCCATTTCCTAGGTGCTGATAAACACTACTGAGTTTTTAATGTGTGCCCATGTCCCATGCTATACCTTCTACATCTCTCAAGTCTAATTCTTGCAATATTCTCTGAACACAGAGACTAATAATTACGTTTTAAAGAACTATCTGTGAGGGTTCACAGAAGCCCAGCACACCACCCACTAAATGTTTATTATTGCCAAAAAAAGTTGACGTAGTCAGTAATTCAGGTAGGAAGTGGTAAAGCTAAAGTCTGAATTCAGTTCTTTCTAATTCCAAGCTTCTTTATGCTTACGTGATATCACAGTTCCACCAAAATGTTTTGGCAGGTGACCTCCTTGGTGAACACAGAGCTATGATTTTAAATGCAAGTGCGAAGGGGAATGTTTATCATGGGATTAATACTGCAGATATTCAGTAGTCTCCAGTCATGTAGGCCACTGTTACCATGAACGCAGTGGGCAGAAACACAGAGGAAATGTCACTGTTATCATTCTTCCTTTATTTTTCCCAGGAAGATCAGCATGATTTGGTAGATGCCATGAAGGGCACAAGAGAGGCAGTTTGTGATAATCGACCATGTCATCTTTTTTCTCCCAGTTCTCTCTCTCTTCCAGCCAGACTGCCTTCTCCCTAGTGGTTCAGGACTGACATTCTGACTGGAGTCCAGTCATTAAACACTAATTAGACGGTGCTTTGCTCTAACTCTAGTTGAAGTTTTAATAAACTAGTCCATTTCTCTTCCTCCTCCTCTCACCTTCCTTCTTCTCGTTCTTCTCCTCCTTTCCCCATCTCCTCCTTCTCTTTGTACTTCTTCTCTTCTTGCTTTTTCTGTCTTTTTCTTGCAATCACAGACAGGGTCATCCTCTTCTTTCTTCTGTGGCTGAAACTCTCAGTCTGGGTGTGTTGGAACAATGGACAAGGCAATTTGGAAAGAGGGAAAAGTCCTGGAGTAATGAGCACTATGTATTTATTTCTTTATTTTGGTGCTGGGAATCGAACTCAGGACCTTGCACTTGTCAGTCAGGTGCTTTTCCCGCTGAGCTATATTGTCAGCCAATGAGTACATTTCTCATGTGAAAAATAAATAATAATTACAGATTGCCAAGTCTGCTTTCCTGACACTGCTCAGTTGTTTCTCAGGGAGCACTTCTGTCCCTATACCTTGGGATTTGCCCCTTAGAAATGCTCTCAGAGCTCAATAAATTGGAAAGTATTTCCGGATGAATCACTTAAATAATGGCTAAACTTTTGCCTCCAGGAGATCATGAGGCTGCAACCTCCACTAACTTCCCCACACTATGAGCTTCTCTTACTAGCTTTTGGCTTCTTTATTTCATGATTTTTCTTTGGATATGATTATATCAAGACAAGTGCCTAGAGAGCATTACAATGAGTGTTTCAAAGTAGAGATGAATCTTACTGTTTTCACTGTCAGTCATAACTTTGGGAATTTCAGGTTCTCTTTACATGTCATTATTCATTGATTAAAACTTAAATTCTGAATTTGTCATTCTTTAGATATTTATTAGTGTATGTTGGAAGTAATATGTATACACCAAAAGTGGCTTTGCTAGTAGCTATACAAAAAAAGAGGTTGAGGGTCAATGATTAATTTTATTTTCCAAAGATAAATTAGTAATATGCATTAAATAATATACAGCCAGGAAAAATTTAAAATGATAGCTAGATTGATTCCTAGGCTTAAATCTGATTAGATAGATAGATTTATAGGCTTAGAGTCTGATCACTTTAATTAAAAATGTAAACTTTAATCAAAGTATAGCTGGTCATGATGGTGCATACCTGTCATCCCAGCACTCATGAGGCTGAGGCAGGAGAGTCTCCACAAGTTCAAGACCAGGCTGGGTTACAGCCTGTCAATTTAATCAAATTAAATTCTCTGCTGTTTTATTAGTATTCTTTTTCATTAAAATGATGTTATCACAGAGCTAATTGCTTAAAACAATACCTTTTTGACATCTCACACTTTCTGTGGGTGAGTGATTCAATACAGCTTAGCCAGATCCTCTGCTCAGGGCCTCTCCCAAGGCCTCAGTCAAAGCTTGGGCCAGCACTTTGTTCAATCAGAGGATGACCTCCTTCCAAGAAATGACATGGTCAATTCCTATTGTGGGCCAGGCTGAGACTGAGATGTTAGAGCATAATTGGTGCCAGCAGTTGTGGAATTCTGCAGAAGAATTGCCTTCTCCTTGATTTTCATAAAATTGAAACAGACCTCTGAATTTTGTCTTTAAACAGGGTGGCCCTGCACTGGTAGAGTGGAGGTTTAACTTGTCTGCATAGTCATATCCAAAGCCCTGAGGAAGCCTTAGAAGGATGCGGAAACTGCTGAGTGGACGGTGGCTTTAAAAACCACAATTGTGGGAAGGAATAGTTGTATGTTATTTATGCCATCACTACCGCTTATACTAAAGTTAATGGGTGTAACTATTAAGCACTTAAAATTATTCACAGACACTTAATCAATAATTGGTTATCTTATTAACACAAGATATTCCAAGGCAGAAATATCATTATGATCTTTTTTTCTAACGAAACTTGGATACAGATGATTATGCAATTTACATACTAAGCAAGGTAACATTCAGGATTTTAAATTCTCTTTTTTAAACAATTTTTTTTGAGACAGGGTCTCGCTACTCAATTCAGATTGACCTTGAGCTCACTTTGTAGCCCAGACTGACCTCGAACAAATGTATATTTAAATATGCACTTATGTCATGGCCAAAAAAGGCGGGGCAAGGATTGACATAGTGAAAATAATTATTCGAAAGACTTTTTGGCAAACTCCAAAAGTGGTGCTGTTTGTAGTGAAAGTCCTTAGAAAACAGCTAGAGTTATTTATTGATCCCTAGTAACTGCGCTGGGTACCTCTATTAATTATATTTACAATAACCTTAAAATGAAGACATGGATGGGATTCCTCTTATTCTGTGAGTAAGGTGATATTTAAGAGAATTAGTTCTTTCTAAATAATCAGGCTTGTGTTAACCCCATAGAAAAGTTACCCACCTCTTTCACTGTACCAAACTACACCTTTTTATTAGTAGCAAGAAAGGAAAGAGAACTATCAACCAACTTGTGGCCATAGTGGTTTCTAATAACAGGTTGCTTTCTTATTTCACATGTAGAACAGATATTCATGTCATCTGAAAGAGATTATGAATATGCACTTACAAATTACAGCCATTTTGGTACAAGGCACTCTTTTTAATTTCTCAGGATGAAAGTGTCCTCTGTTAACAGCTAGATACTACCACTTTCAGTGCTGGAGGAAATGCATAGTGAAAACCAAGAACCAATGGAATTTCAGGTGCGGGCCAGTCTTGCTGAGTAACTAGCTTTTGTGAATTGTTTGCTGAACTTTCATGTATTGCTCTTCACAGCACTCACAGTGTTAAGAAGAAATGGTAATCTACTTCCTTTCCCAAGAGGTGAAATTCTTCTTTAACCAACACTGCCACATGCACACATTTCACATCACTTATTTTTCATTTGATCATGTGCTTGCCTAAATTAGATCATTATTAAGCAAAGAAACAAGAGAAAGGAGACTTGTCCCAACAAGTCACTGATAGGGAGACTGATTGTGACACCAAAAGAAATAAATTATTGGGATATTGCTATGTGGAGCTTAAAAAAAGATACTCATATTACATTAAGCAGATTTTAAAACTGAGATATAATATATTTCTTTTGCATTTCTCTCTCTCTTTTTAAGGATGAATTATAAGAGAAACAGTAAAATGTTACAAGAACCCCTAATCATACTACATTTCTATTTAATTTTGTCTGTTTTCCTCTCACTTCTATTGCACTGTCACATTTATTCTTTATGCATATATCCAATAAACAAAAGTTTCAAAATGTTACATTTCTTTTAATTTTTTCAGCAAATTGTTTTTTCCCCATAAGGATAAGAGTATGCAAAGTTACAACTATATATTTTGTTGAGTTTATGTTTAAAGCCACAAAACTACTGAATTAAAGAAGTGTCAGACAAAAGACTAGTTACTTAACCTTTATAAAAGAAGGCAAGGTTTATAACGTGGTGACATCTCAGAAAAATTGTGAAGTGTCAGTCTTGTAAACTCTGTGTCAGAGGTCATGTGTCCTTAGCTAATTAAAATGCATAACCTATTTGATAACTTTTCATGTTTGCTAGATAATTTAACTCTTCATTATTGATGATGCTAGTATATAAATAGTTGGTGATATTTATATGGAAGGGACTGATCAACTCTGTCTCAATATTGTAGAACTACTGTATTTATTTATATAGGGGTTCAAAAATAAAAAGGTTCATCATCATTTTCTTTAACATTTCCCCCAGCTTTTATGTGGTATAACAAGCAAAATAATAACATTGAGTGTTTTCTTGGGTGTAACTTATTTGGAGGTATTTGAGTAAAGGGGTGACCAGTCCTTGTGAGCCAGGGCAGACCTAGTCTAAAATTTACAACATTCCTCAAAGTCTGTATGTCCTCCATGAGTCCATTATTCTGTTGGAAAAATTTAACATTTGCTATCTAGTTTCTGGTGCCTAGATTTTTTTTTCGTGTCTTTCTGTTTTTGTTTCTTTCTTTCTTCTTCTTCTCTTAGTAAATTTAGTGGATCATGTTTAAATTGGACTGATACGGTTGATTAGATTTCTCAATTTGTGCGCTATTTTATGAATGTACACAACGGCGACCTGTTTTTTCTGCTTTGAAGGCAGAATTCTGAGCTTGGTCTGACTTTCCCTCCACTTTGTCTTTTCCCCAAATCTTGCTTCCTCATTCCCATCAATCCACTGACACTTTGAGCGGCATGGTCTCTGCAGCAGAGGAGGTGGTGTATATTGACTTCTTGGTTTACTACAAATTATTTTTCATTTTTGAACTTTGGCTTTATTAACTTTAATTTGGGAATATTAACATTTTGAATTGTTATTAGGCTGACTATATGTGATATAAAAATGGATGTTGCACACTCAAATATTTGTCATTGAAATGATGTTATATTCATGCCTGCTTTTTTGTTATTTATTCATTTATTTACTTTATTCTGAGCCAGGTTCTTATTATGTTCCTAGACTTGTCTTGAACTTATTTTTCTCTTTGGGACAGGGTCTTACTGTGTAGTTCAGGCTGGCCTTGAAATTACTGTGTGGCTCTAGTTGGTCTTGAATTTGCACTGATCCCCCCTGCCTCAGTCTCCTGAGTGCTGGAATTACAGGTGTGTGCCACCAGGGTTTTGTGTTGTTTGTTTGTTTGTTTGTTTGTTTGTTTTTTTGTCTTGAGCTCATGGTCTGAAATGACCATTTTGCATCTTCTGTGGACTTCAGTTCTGCTTTTATGGTGTTTGGTCAAAATTTGATTATGCTGTCCATTGATGCCTTCCAATTATGAAGTCCCTATAGTTTGTCAATGTTTGTATGAAACACAGGAAAATCATAAATCAAAAATGGAGTCCTTATTTAACTGCATTTTATCTCTTGGTGTGAGGGAAACAGACTACATAAAGAGAAAAGAGATGCAATTTTGAGGCCTTGCTCTGATTCATCTCAATAGCCTTTAACTTTCTGTATCTAGGAAATTAGATGTCAGACTATACCTTCATCTTGTTTACTTTTATAGCTAATATTTGTAATTTTATGCCTGATACATGGTAACTTTCAATTGTACTCTAAATTGAATTTGTCACTAGCTCTTAAAGTATTTCTTTTTTCTCTTTCTGCTTTGCTTATAAGCTCCTTAATGGCAGAAACAAAGTCTAAGAATAATGTATAACCTTCCCTGCTACACAAAACTCCACTTAATATCTGATGTAGAATAGGTATGTCTGGCTCAATGGTTTATACTTTCCCATGGTTTTTCATTATTTACTGCTATAACAAGAGATTGAACATGGACACATAGGTACTTAAATACACATGCATTAATGTGACATTTGTTTCTTGTTCTGAAAGCAATACTATATGCCATCTGTATTGCCTCAATAGATTTTAGGCCATTTGACACTACTCTAGGGTTTCATGAAATAGTTATTTTCATAAGGAAGTTCATATGCATCTAGAAACTACAAAAACAATCATTAGCTTTTATATTACACACCTTCACAGGATAGAGTTGTATCTGAATGATAGATTATCTCGCTTAATTTTTTCTCTTTGTTGAGACAAAAACCTGACACCCAAAATGAGGGAAGGGAAGGTTTGTTTACCTTATAGTTTTTTGAAGGTTTCAGTCCATATTCAGCTGGCTCCAAGGCAGAGTGACATGGCTGATGGGCAACTGTTCATGGTGGCCACAAATAGCAAGAGCAAAAGGGGCAAAAGAGGAAAAAACACGCCTCCTTCCCTCCCTTACATTATATGCTGGTTCCGCCCCTGGGTGCGTGCAGCACTTACACTGCCAATCCCAGCACTAGACAACAAACCAATCACAAATGCTAGATTCAGTCACCTCCATGACTGCATGAGGATTGGAGGGCCACCTAGACACAAACCATAACATAGACAAAGAAAACTTCATGAAGAGTATGATTCACCTACTTGTAGCCTCTCATCTCAAAACACATATGCTATTTTTCCCTTGACTTTGACTCCAATCTTTCTGGTTTGTTGAATTTATTAATCTATTTGTTCAATCATTCTTGCATACACTGATACAGTATTTTTTAATTTACACATTTAATATTTTTGAGTCCCTACTTTGTGTTGGACACTGTGTTTGAGCTCAAGCAATATGTAATTTTAATTATCTGTGAGAAAATCATTGATTATAATGTGAATATAAAATCTTACACAAATGTTGCTACCTCTGTCTTTTGTCTTTACATACATTTTACTTTTACTCCATCCCAGAAAATAACAGAATAATTCTTTTAACTGAGCATAAGATTCAAAATTCTCCAACCAAAGATATTTAAAATTTGTTTCTTGATACAAACTTATCTAAAATGACCCTGTACAACAAATTCATAGATGAGTTTCACAGAATCTATGATACTGAGTAGAAATTGCATGTTCTACCTAATGCTAAACTTTGGTCTCTGAAAAAGAAAAATTGCATTTTCCATTGCTTTTACAGATAGAATATTCACAATTCTTTTTTAAAATGTTACCCAAGATTTTTCTGTCTTGAAGGTGTTAACCATTTTTCAAGTTATTGTTGAGTCAAAGAATCAAAAATAAGTGTTGACATACAAGGAGTTGTGTACTCCCAACAATGTAACTTTCACTTGCTCTGAAAAATTGTTCTCAAACTCTATAATTTTGATTAGTAAATTTAATTTCTAGCACCAGTGGTGTCTAAATCGAAGGAAAAGGTGAAGAATGGAAATCCACTGACTTTTCAAGGTGTGAATACATGTAGAGCTTGAATATGGAAGATTTTGTTGTGTGCTTTTAGTTGTTGTTTAAGAAGGCAGTTCATTAGAAACTATATGAAAAAACATGACACTAAGAGATGGCATAATATGTTAACACAATGTGATGTGAAAGCAACTGAATAAGAAAGATGCTGATAAAATGTCGTGGAGTATTTTCCCAAAGAAAAACACTTAAATCTCAGGTTCAGAAGTCAATGCTAGGCACTGTGAAGGAGCTCTTCTGAGAGCCACGTATCCAGAAAGACTTTTACCTCCCATTTTGTGCTTGCTAATAAGAGAAAGTGTTTGAGTGTGTGCTCAGATGCTATTACTTACATTCCAAAAAAAAAAAAAAAAAAAACCCAATAGTGCACATTTTGCCCCATATAGACTACTTCACAAAAACTACTGAATACGTATCTGACTTGTAAAATAACCTTGTAAAAATAAGGACTTAATTTACCTAATTTAAAATCCAGACTAACTACTCTTTGTATTTATCAATGATTTCATCCTTCCAGTTGGAAAGAAGACAACTTCTAATACACTAGCAGCAGAAAGCATTGTGCCAAAGCAAGACTTAAAGAAAAGGAAGCCTTCTGCTTTACTCAGCTCATCATTCCAATGCGTAGAAACATTTATTGTTTAGAACGCACTCAACGTCACTGTGTCTCTAATTCTCTTAATTCAATTGTGCGTGCTCAGAATTTATATTTTTTTCTGAGTTGCTCATAATTTAGAGGAGCAGTCAGCAAGTTGGTTTTTTTTTCTCTGTAGTGCTAGGTAATAAATATTATAGATCCGACAAGCTATGTAGTCTCCTGAGCAACCATTCAACTCTATTGTTGTGTTGTGTAGGCAACCATAGAAACATGTAAATGAGTTACATGACTGTGCCACACGGAACCTTTTTTTGTAATAAAAGCTGATTTTAACCTCAGTATGTCAACTTCTCTTTGCTTCCATTTTGAATACTCCACTTTGAACTATGCCTATTTAATGTCACTCTTTGCCCATTGGTCCTGTTACAGCAAAATATAATAGATTAGATAATAGAAATTTGTGCTTTACCCTGCTGATGAACAGGGTGTTCAAGATGAAACCATTAGCAGATTTGATGTGTGGGGAGGGCTTACTCTCTGTTTCAAATATGGTACATTGTTGCTGTGTCCTCATGTATTAGAAGAAGAAATGGATAAATACAGGGTTAAATAAACTCTCTTAAGCACCCTCGTAAAGCAATAATCCCATTCATTATAGCAGAGTCCTCATGACTAATCATGTAAAAAAAAATAAAGCCCTACCACTTATCATTATATTATACGGGATTATGTGTAGGCAACCATAGAAACATGTAAATGAGTCACATGCCTGTGTCACAAGAAACCTTTTTTTTGTAATAAAAACTGATTTTAACCTCAATATGTCAACTTCTCTTTGCTGCCATTTTGAATACTCCACTTTGAACTATGCATGTTTGATGTCTCTCTTTGCCCTTTTGTCCTGTTGCAGACTTTGGTAGACAGCAACCTTTCAAACAATAGCAGACCCTCTGTTTATGATGGCAAAATAAAAACGAAAGGCCCAATCTTCTGCCAGAGAAGAGACAGCACAGTTGTCAGATAGTGAGGAAGAAGAGACTATCTAATAGCTTCTTATGTAGATTCTCAACCAGTTTTTCTAGATTTAGCCTCCTGCATTAAAACTTTGAAGTGCTTTGGACCAACACAAAGTTCTATGGTACAAATGAAGTTGTCAGTGTTTTCTATTGCCGGATTTGAGGATCAATACTTTCAAGCTACTGATGTAGTCACCTTTGTCTCTATATTTTAAGCTTCCTAGCTTTCCTTTTTGCTTTGAGGGTTATTAGCTTTTAAAAAATGTATGTATATATTCATATTCCTATACATAACCTGGCTGTCCTCACTTTGTTTATGGTAGGTTTTAGAGGAAGCAAAGATTTAATGTCTAAGCTCCATCCTAACTGGAGAATCATAATTCTGATCACTTTCTGTTTGTATCACATCTTCATGAATGGAAGCAGATGATTACCATTCGGTTTCCCTGTCTTCATTTCTTAAAGTACGTCTTCAATCTCCTTGTCTCAGTTTTCTCTCTAGTATTACATTATTCATCTTTTTCGAAGCTTCTTTTCTACTTCCTACCTTCCAACCTATTAACTTTCCTTGTAACACTCTTGTGAACTTTTAAATTTCTGTTCTTAGTTTTTTGTAAAGTTCTTAGTTTTTAAATTGCAGGCTGTAGGAACAAGTAGGCATTGTTGTGTTACATATGTTGGAAGAGAAAAGTAATGGGAAGTACTTCATGATAAATAGGTAATTACTCTGTGAGGGGTATTATGTCCTTGTGAAAAAGTCCTATTTCCCGTACTTAATAAATGATGAAAACTTTGTTTCAGAGGTCTTAAGAATGTTTCCTACAGCTGTTCCTCATAAGGCTAATATCTAGGATATATAAAGAACTAAAAAAACCTACACTCCCCACAAATCTAAAAATCCAACCCAAAAACAGGCATCTGAAATGAATCTGACACTTCTCAGATGAAGAAGTAAAAACAGCAAATAAGTGTATGAAAAAATGTTCAGCATCACTGGTCATTGGAGATACGCAAACTAAAACAGCACTGAGATTCCATTTCACTCCAGAAAGAATGGCTATTTTAAAGAAACTGACCAATAGCAAATACTGGCAGGGGAAAAAGGATTTAAATTACAAAGGGATTGTAATCCAGTGAGGATTAAGTTTCAGCAAGACTGGTAAAGGGACTCTTTTCCTACTATTGTTGGGAGTGCAGATTGGTGCAACCACTGTGGACCTCTCAGTGTGGAGATTCCTCAAAAAACTAAAATTTAGAGGTTCTCTGTGATCCAGCTATTCTCTTTCTTAGTATATTCTCAAAAGAATTAAAAGAGTCATATCACAGCAATAAAAGCACATCAGCAGTCAAATTTCCATCAATTTATGAATGGATAGAGATGTGGAAGTTTTTTTAAATATACATTGGACTATTACTCTGCAATGAAGAAGGAAAAATTGAGACATTTATAGGCAAATGGATGGACCATATGATGAAAGTGATCATTCTGTGTATTTAAAATATACCAAAAAACTTAATTAGGAAAAAAATAGAACACTTTGCACAGTTACCTAACTCTGGAATTTCCAATCTGGGATTTGTACCTAAGGATATAACAAATCAAAATCCATTCTATTTCACTGTACCATGCAATCTACTAGATAGAAACCTGAATATTAATAGAATGCAAGAAGTGAGACTTATATAGGCCTACAGGCTTATAGCTGAATAATACTTAAATACTTTAAGTGTAAATGTTTTCTTTATGTCCTGTGATTTTTCGTAGTTAAATTTTTTTTTTTTTACTTTCTTGGTACATGTTTGTAGTGCACGAAGATTAAATTCACTGTTGGGGATTGGTACTTGAATATAACACATTTCAATCTCTTCTTTTTCCTCCTCCTTTTATTTTTCCAGCATCAGATTCATTTATTTATCTCATAAAGTCTTATAAAGTTACCTATCATATATACAAACTGAAAATAAGACTAATAGGCCAAACAACAAACAAAACATGTAGGACAATTATACTAAGTTAAGGTTCACATTTAGATACATTTTCCACACAGGATTACAATTCTTTTTGTTAGTCTGCTTCATTTTTTCCCTATTGTCTTTTATTTCATTATATATATATATATATATATATATATATATATATATATATATACTTACTGGAGTGAGATGGAATCTCAGTCTTGTTTTAATTTGCATTTCTCAAACAGACAGCAGTGTTGAACAGGTTTCCATGAATTTGTTGGCTATTTATATTTATTTAACTGGGAAGTGTCTATTCATTTAAGATCCCTATTTCTGAATTGGGTCTTTAAATTTGAGAGCTTATTTTTTTCAAGTTCTTTATGTATTCTAGTTATCAGTCCTTTGTCCAAAGAGTAACTGACACAAATTGTTCCCCATTCTATAGGTTGTCTCTTCACTCTGTTGGAGGTTGTGTTTCATTTTATTTTCAAAACACCAGTAAGTAGGAGAATCACTGACACATTTTACAAGAAGAAAAGTGAAGTTCAGAGATGGATAAGTGAGCAGTTCTCGATTACACAGTCAGACAGTTGTAAAATCCAAGGTGTAAGACCAACTACCTAGTGAATGTGCTCCTCATATTTTAAAAGGAAAGACCTCAGAAATCTCATGTCTAGTATGGACAACAGGAAGCAGAATGGTTTACCTCAGAGTTCTAAACTGTTATAAAATATACATAGCCACGCAATGCCTTCCTATTCTATATTCTAGTTTGTCAGACCTAATATTCAATGCTCTGAAAGAATTATAGAAAATCAATCTACGTGTTCTTAAGGTCAAATTTTCAGATAGAAACATTTAATGAAAAAAACCCAGCAAGAATAGATTAATCAGATCACATACATAATTCCAAAATCTATAGGGAAGGTGAATTCTGACAAAATTATAATTTCTAGATAATTAATACACATTTTCAAAATAGGATGAAATAAACAAACATCCAGTCACATGTGCTGATGCTTATACCGAGAAAAATAACATAATGTAGTAGAAGTGGGACTTTTCTTTACATAGGGAAGACAAGATGAATTTCTGAAGAAGATATTCTGATTCCATTCTTAAGTATGTGTAGTTGAGAAGTTGGAACATGTCAGATTTTCAAGGTTTTGTTTATATAAACTCTCACTGCCCTGTAATTACTGGTCACAGATAAATCTCCTCATACAAGGTGGGGAGATTGGGAAGGTTTTATCTTGGTTCTATGGATACTTCTTATAAAGCAAATTACTTTTATATTATTTTCCTTCACAAATGGTAAGCTCGCAACTCCTGAGTCATATTGCTTTAATTGTGACCTCCAGCAAGAAGGGGAGATATGCAGATTTCTAGACTAGTTGCAAAAGAAAGAAATAGAAGTATTTTTCACATAACTATCCCTAGTACAACTCAGTTCTGTGAGCCTAAAACACTCATAATAGCATCAAGCAATCTCCTTTCACATTGCATATATCATATAGTCCATTATATTGACAAGCAGACTATGTAATGTTGCTATTTCTTATTAAAACTTTGCTGTTTTATTAGGGGAAATAGTTGATGTTTTGTCAATTATATTTTTATTTAATTCAAAATAGGGAACATTTTCTGAGCTTTTTGTCTTCTATACAATGATAAGTATATGCTTTCCTCAGTGGTTTTGTATTTTAGCAAGCTAAATATTACCAATGACTATAAAAAGGAATAGAACAATAAAATAAATTCAAAGGATTACTTAAAGGTGTGTCAATTCATTTTTTTTTTCTTCATGTCACTAGATAACATAGATACTGAAATATTTTAGGTTATATCAGATCAGGTTTAATGACTACTTAAATCAGCCAAATATCCCTGAGAGGAAAGGAGATAACAGTAAGTAGATTGGAAAGCTCTTAGTTATCTTGTAAATGTTAACATATTCTAATGTCCCTTCCTTTTCTAGATACATCGAACTTTCTTCAGTCTTATTTCCAAAACTGATTCTGTTCCACACATTGTGGAAAATTATTGATTCTTCAAGTGCTTAATTATTCTGAAATTTATTATCTAGGACGACAGCAATGCATACTGGTGCTCAAGTTAAAACCACCTTAGGAAATTACATATCACATTTCAACACCATGTGCTGACATTTGTACCCTGTTGTTTATGTATCAGGGGTCGAACTTGCAACCTTGGACCTGCCAGGCAGGCACTTAGGCCACTAAGCTAATTCCCTGGCCCTATTTTTTAAGATAGGGTCTCATTGTGCAGTTCAGGCTGGACTTGAACTCACTTTGTAGCCCAGACTGGTCTCAAACTCACAATGATCTTCCTGCCTCAGCCTCCTGAGTGCTGGGATTAAAAGAGTGCACCACCACACCTGGATAAATATTTTCTTAATAGTCTAGAAATTTGATTTTTTAACTATATATTATTATCAACCCATAAAACTTTGTATGTTTTTCTAGGTAATAAGATTTTTTTTGGCTATAAAACCAAACATGAACACATTGATTTACATTGATTTGTTTATGAAAATAAAGTCAACTAAACATTTTATTGTGTATCTTCTATGGGGCAGATATTGGCTACATAATTTTTAAGAGGGAATCAGTAACTTTTCCTGAAAAGAGTGAAAGCTAAGATAAAATACAAGTGCATGAGAAGAGTGAATTCTTGAGCATCAAGAAAGTGAAAGAAGCAACAGCAAGACATGCATTTGGAAATTATTTTCAGTACACACACTCAAGGTCACAGCTTCTCTGTGAAAAGATTTAGGATTCCAATAACCCTTGATAATTATGGATTTTTGGGTTAATAAAAAGTCATGTGTTCTGAAGTGCTCTGGGACATTATATATAGTACATACTCTCCCACTAACTAGCTCCAAGTCCCTTTCATTTCTTGATCTATGGCACTAAGTGGTTTTCTGTTATGTAAAATTTTCTTTTCAATAGCATTTACATTATGGTAGATTTTCAGGGAGATTTAAACTAACTTTTTTTTCAGTTTCCCCTAACATGAAATAATAAAATCCATGTGAGAATTGTCTATTTTATGTTAGCAAAATGATCTATTGTCTACGACAGGAAATTCTTTGCTTCTATTAAGGATTAATATTCGAAAGTAGATGCTGTGACTTCAATTGGCCTTATCATTTGGTTTTTACCCCGTGCTTATTGGATCCATTTTCCTCCTTTGGATTTCTAATCTAAGGCAGCAGCGCAAATGGGGCTTCATGCAGCGTGGGGGGTCTCTATGCCTCTTGATAACTGAAATGGTTGGCTGTGCCGTGCAGGTATTATTTAATTGTGGATAATGGAATAGGTGATTGGTTTACTGATTTGGATAGAACTCATAGGAGTGAAAACAATAGTGTGCTTCTTCCCCTTGGGTGGGAGCTTGTCAGGTAAGCCTTGCTCATTTTCCTGGGTTGATTGATTGTTTGATTACCCTGTACACTGTATTTAGTTCTGTCATCACCCATAGTGACAGAGTCACCACATGAACATCAAGAGTGACAGCATGTTCTTGTAGAAGGTGAGAATGTTTTCAGTAAAGAAACAAACATGCAGAGCCAGTGTTTGAAAAATGAAAAATGAAGTTGCTTTCTATTCAACTACTATTAGGGATCTTTTATTTTAAGATATGTTTTATCTGGTTCAGTGCTATAGACTTTAATTCCTCCTCTGCTATTTGTTAGAGGTAACCTAAGAAGCTGCCCTTTCATTTTCCTAAAATCAGCCTTTAATTTCGTATCTTTGATGTGATCACTCTACTCTGCTTCTTAAAGTGAGGGGGAAAAAGAAAAGAAAAAAAAGAAAGATTGGCTTGACTACCTGAAATCAGATTGTTAATGTAGACTAGCTGATTGAACTGGTCCAGTATAGAAAATCAAGCACCTAATGAACAGCACACAGGGACCAAGGAGAGCTGTTGAATATGTGATTTAGTTTGAGTTACGGAAGGCAGAGATTGTCATTCACATGACATGCTGTGAAGCATTTCTTTCTCCCTTGTTCTCAGTTTTCTAAGAGGTATTAGGAGTGAAGAAATACCAACTGGGGAAAAAGTAGCTGCAGTGCCCCTGAGGTTCTCTTTTGCAGCCTCATCTTTGTGTAGAATAACAACTGTGCAGAACTCTGTCCAGTCAGGAGCAAGGCCCCAGCAGCATATGCCAGGGGTGTACTCTGGCTAGCTCCTTCCTCTAGAGGCTCTGAACTCCTCCCAGTCAGATGCAAGGTCCCAGTGGTTCCACACTACAGGGCCGCACTCCACCTAGTCACCCAGGTCCCAGAGATTCTGTACTCCACCCAGACAGACATAAGGCCCCAGTGCCACACTCTGGCAGTGCATTCTTGCTAGCTGCACAGGGGATCCAACCTCTGCCCAGCACAGCATCCCAGCACATTCCATCAGGGGAATGCCCAGCCAGCCTCACATGTCACAGAGATACTGAGCCCAGACCAGCCCAGAGACCCAGAGTCGCTCATAAGGGAGTAATCAGCATAGCTGAAGGGTCTTGGAGGATTTCAGCTCTGCCCATCAGAGCACAAGACCACAGTGCCATAGTTCAGGGGTGTGGCCCAGCTAGCCACAAAGCAGGTCCTAGAGGTTCTGAACTCTGCCCAAGCAGGAACAAGGCCCCAGAACAACATGCCGGGGGCACACTCTGGCTAGCCTCATTCTCCAGAGGCTTTGAACTCCTCATAGCCAGACACAACATTATGATGGTGCCACACTCCAGAGGTATGCTCCACCTAGCCTAACCAACTGGGTTCTCATGGTTCTAAACTCCACCTATCCAGGCATAAGACCCCAGCACCAAACTCCAGGAGTGTGTCCCTGCTAGCTGCCTGGGTCATGAGGCTCTGAACTCAACCCAGCTAGTCAGAGAGCCCCAGCACCACACCCTGGGGGTGCATGTCTGCTAGCCACCTTAGTTGCAGAAGTTCTGAACTTTACCCAGCTAGGTTCTAGGCCCCAGTGACACATTCTTGGGGTGTGCCCCAGCTAGCTGCAGGGAGAATACAAGCTCTGCCCAGCCCAGAATCCCAGGCCAAGTCAACATAATATATCAGGGGAACACATGGCCAGGCTCACGGGTCACAGAGCACAGGGCTCCACTGCCATTCTTTGGAAGTGCACCCCGGTTAGCCAGGAGGATATTGGAGGGCTGAAGCCCTACCCAGTGCAGCATTCCAGTGCAATCCATTGGAAGGTTGCCTAGCCAGTCACACAGGTCTCAGAGGAAAATGACAAAATGAAAGAGCAAGATGCAGTCTCAGTCCTCCAGCCCACTGAGAACAAACCCAAGAGACACCAAAGTGGAAGACACTGGGAATCACACAACTGAACTTTCTGAAATGAGAGCAACTGAAGTAAAGAAACAACTCCTTGAAGCTATAGAGCAAGTGAAATCAGAGATAATCTCTCAGGTAAAAATGAAATGGCAAACATTATGAAAAAAATGCTGTGTGTATCTAAAGAAGATTTAGATAAAAAGTAAGGAACATAAGAAAGTGATGGAAACTTTAAATGAACAATATAAGATGGAATTAGAATGCATGAGACAGCTTCAAAGGGATATTCATGAAATTAAAAGTTCCATTGAAAGTTGGCAAAACTGCTTGAATGAAGCTGAAGATGGACTTTCAGACCTTGAAGACAGCATGGACGCTTACGATCATGAAAGAAAAGATCTTTTAAAAATAACAAGAAACCAGGAAACAACAATTCAACAGTTGCAGATGATGCCAAGAGAAACAATATAAGAATGATTGGTGTAAAAAAAAAGCCCCCCCAGGGGTCAGCAACAATGACCTATGAAGTCTATTGGTAGAAATAATAGCAGAATTTTTCCAAACATGGGAAGAGAATCTGATATACACATAAGTGAGGCATAAAGAACCGCAATTAACTATAACCAAAATACATTTTCACCCAGACATGTAATAATCAGGATATCAGAAATTCAGCACAAGAACAGAGTACTAAAATCTGTCAGAAAAGGAACAGATCAACCAGGAAGGAAAGCTTATCAGAATTACAGCAGACTTCTCAACACAAACCTTCAAGTTAAGAAGAGCTTGGAGTGAAGTATTTCAAATCCTGAAAGAAAACAACTTTCAACACAGATTGATGTATTCTGCAAAACTATCTTTAAAAATTGATAGAGAAATAAGATACTTCCATGACAAAGAAAGACTGAAGAAATTCATGGCCACCAAACCAACAGTACAAAGAGTACTGAAGACACTTGAGAAAGAGACAAATTTATAAGTACAATCCCAACAACAGCAGCAAAAGGAAACCACTAAGCAGGGCAAACAATTAAGCAGAAAAAGTAGAAAACCACAACAGAAAGATAACATGACAGTGATAAGTCAGTACATATGAGTTATATCAATCAACGTAAATGGTCTCAACTCACCAATAAAAAGAAACAGATTGGCAGAGTGGATCAAGAAACAAAATCCAACAATATGCTGTGTACAAGAAACACATTTAACTGAAAAGAAAATTCATAGACTAAAAATCAAAGGATAGAAAACAGTACTCTGTGCAACAGGAACTCAGGAAAAAGCAGGGGTAGCTATTCTGTTTGTAGACAATGTGAACTTTAAACCAAGAATGATCGAAACAGATAACAAAGGTCACTACATACTTGTGAGAGGAAAACTTCAAGAGGAAGAGATTACAATCATAAATATATAGGCACCAAATATGGGACCACCCAACAATGTATGATAAATCTTAATAGACATAAAAAACCAAATAAACAATAATACAGTTATAACTGCAGATCTTAACACCCATTGTCACAAAGAGACAGATCAACCAAACAAACAATCAGCAAAGAATTAACAGAACTGGATCAAATTTGTGAACAAATGGACCTAGGAGATGTGTACCAAATGTTCCACCCAACAACATCTTCTCAGAGTATGAAATACAAATGGCAAATAAATACATGATAAAATGTTCAACATCAATGGTCATTAAAGAAATGCAAATTAAAGTAACAGTGAGATTCCATCTCACCCCAGAAAGAATGGCCAAGATCAAGAAATCAACCAATAACAAATGCTATAAGGACTGTGGAGAAAAAGGAATTCTCCTCCACTGTTGATGGAAGTGTAGGCTATTGCAACCACTGTGGAAATCAGTGTGGAGCTTCCTCAAGAAGCTAGGATTAGAGATTCCACTTGACCCAGCTTTCCTGCTTCTGGGCATTTTCACAGAAGAGTTGAAAACACCATAAAACAGTGATACATGTGCACCCATGTTTGTAGCAACACAATTCGTCATAGCCAAATCTTGGAAGCAACCCAACTGCCCATCAATCAAGGAATGGATAATAAAGATGTAGTATTTTTATATAATGGAATACTACTCAGCTATAAAGAAAGATTGCATTGAGACTTATAAAAATAAATGGACATGAGTTGAGACCATACTCATAAGTGTAATAAATCAAACTCACATGTGTAAACATGGTATTGTCTTCCTAGTATAAGAAACTGGATAAGTATATAAGTTCCAAAATCTACAATAAATACTGTGTAAGGTAAGAAACTACTCAAAGAGGAAAAGTAATTGGGAAAAGAACAGTTAATACTCAAATGTTTAGAACAATTTTACATTTCTATATCTGTTAATCTAAGCAACCCTTTTGAAGGTAATGATATGCAATATTACAACCATTGTGAAATTCCTATCATCTTGTTTTGTAAACCTATGCTGTTATAGTATTGGATTTGTTCTTGTTGTTTGTCTCTTTTGCTTTTTGTTTTTCTTTTCTGTGTCTTTTTTCTCATAAATAAAAAAAAATTGCTTGGTGTATGACACGCTGCCTGACATGTGAAAATGAATACAGAAAAGGATATAAGGGAATTAAAAGGTCAATGGGTTATCCAGCAAGCAAACAAGTTTCAGTATGCCTCAATTTAATCTAGGTCGTGATTTACTGCCAGGGATAAATGGACTGAGATCAGTTAGTTTCCCCTAGGGTCATTCACTTTAAAATGCCTACTACAGCCAGGTCTTTGAGCCTTTCTGTACCTTTTTATTAGTTGACAGTGTTTTAAAATTACATTTAAGCACACCCAACTCAGATCATTTTAGCTAATAAGGGCACCGGGTTTCCGAAGGTCGAAGGCAAACAACCTGAGGGGTTATAATTTAGTAATCAAAGGAAGAAAGTCCTCCTTTACTGTGCTTCATCCGTGTGGCAATTTTCCAAGTAACATGTTCTTTGGAACACTGTGGAGGGGAAGGTGCCAAGCCTTGTTGAGTTTTCAGAGAATGACGTGATGTTGTGACTTGTATTTTCTATTTAGCTTCTAAGAGGTTAATTCTACTCTGCCATCAAACTCCAGAATACTTATGCATACTAAACACAAAAAGCTGTACTCCAACTGTCCTAACATTCCAGACCCAGATGGCACACAACTTTGGTTTCCCACTTAATGAATGGTGACTGTGATATGATTAGTTGCTTGGAGTATGCTCTTTAGAAATTCGGGGGTGGGAGAGCGGGTAATGGCTTAATGTGTAACCAACAGTCTTCATAAACAAAGCTAGAATGGTAAAAGCAATTTTAGGTAAAGAGGCTTCACTAATCCCAAAGTGTGAATTTGAGGAAAATTCTATTCCTTTGTGTGTGTGGAACTTTTGTACCTCCTCTAGAAACTCCTAGTAATGACTCTTTCAAGTAGCTTCTCACTCAGGAATTTTAATTGTTCCTCAGGATTAGATGGACTTGGGAGTAATGAAGTTAATTACACAAATTTCTGAAGGAGAGTAGTATGGTAACCTTGAGTAACAAGCTAGGAATGTAATTCATGAAATACGAGTTTAGTCATTTCAACAATTCTAACCCCTGGGTATATCACAAAGAATATGCTTACTTTTAGATGAATAATCTGTTTAAAATTTGACTTTTGCATTTCTTTATGTCCAGATTTTATATGTGACCGGAATTATGCAGTATTTTATGATTTGAAAACATTCTTCTCAAAATGAATTTAAGTCAAATGCATGACTAATCAGTGTGTGCAGTCCAGTGGTTCCCAACTTTGGAAAATCAAGATGGAGGAAAAGTATGCATTTATTGCCAAGTGCTGTTACATACAAACCAAGCACTGGATATCAACTAAGTAAATAACATGCCTCCCACACATTGTCATTCCATAAAGTGTCTTTTAAATCCATAAACTTTGTTAATAAATTTATAGTAATTCCTCTCAGTATATATTTTTGCACTAAATGGATACTGCTGATTACTTTCAAAGTTTTAACTGTTTTAATATCATGGAAATGGTGTAATGTTTATCTTATGCCAATGGCCTAAATTTGCCTTTAAATCCTCAGCTATTAGTATGAGAGTTGAAGGTTGGTAGTATGATCATTTCTAGAAACTCCCCACAGAAGAAATATAGAGAAATTGAAATTACCTTGTGACTGATTCACTAATGAATGCTTTCTAGAGTTATAGATCTTAATTGTAAAACTACTTGATAGTAGTATTAGTCTTTCTGTCTCTTGTAGGGTGCAGATTTGTGTATTTCTCCAAAAACAAAACATGAATAAACATGAACTAACTGTTGCCTCACAGTGTTTTTATAAGGTAGTACTGGTAGATTCTTTATATCATAAGGTGTTAGAGCTAAAAGTGATTTTAGGGATTCTGGAACTCAATTCTTTAATTTTGCATATGTGAAACTGTGATGTTGGACAGAGATGTGAGGAGATTTGATCAGTATTATAAATCTACTTAATGGTCCTTTCTTTATTTCCAATTCAAGAATTTCAAGCTATCTTTTACACTAATTCTTTCAAGAAGAAATGTAGATTAGCCTCACTGCTTCTGGGAAAAAATGTGAAAACTGTACCACATTGTGGCACTCAGAGTCTAAGTAAACTTGAGTAATGTAAATTTTTACTCAGAAGAACAGGTTTATATACTTATACTGGAAAGGGCTTACTGAAAATTGAATTGATAGTAGGAAACATAAAGGAGGTGAAAATGTTCACTAAGGGATTTTGTGATTTATTTTTTTTTCCATTGTGATGATCATAATGTACCTTGGTATATCCAACAAACTTGATAATTGACTTTTGGAGAAATTAGCTTCAAGTGAAGAGATGTAACAGAAGGGATATTGCCACCTTCTAGCCTTGTAGGATTCTTCTAGAAAACAGCCATATGTGTGGGAATCTTGACTTTTTGCCCTAAAAAGCATGTTGCTGAGCACAGAATGCATAAAATGATGTTATTTTTGTTATTCGTTTATTTTAATTAATGTTACAGAAAAAGGATAGAAATATTGACCAAGAAAGTCTTAATGGTCTTTGTCTTAGTTACTTTTCTTGTTGCTAAGTCCAAGTACCTGACACCCAAAAGTAAAGGAGGAAAGGTGTATTTGGCTAACGCTTTCTACAGGTTTCAGTCTAAAATAGGCTGACTCCAAGGCAGGGTAAGTTGGCAGAGAGGCATCACAGGGGAGAACAGTTCATGGTGGGCAGACTGTAGCAAAGCAACAGGGGAGAATAAGATGGGGGAAAAGCCTCTTTCCCTCCCTTACATTGTATGCAGACTACCCACCCTAGGGCAGGTGTAGATCTCATACCCTTCATCCCAGCATTGGACCATGAATCAACCACAAACGCTGGATTCAATCACTGCTCAAAAGCTCACCCCCATAACTGGGTGAGATTTTGTGGGGATCTCTAGACACAAACAATAAAAATCTTTTTAACCAGACTCTAAAGAGGTGTCCTCCTGACTCTGGTTTCTTTAGGGAATTTATTTTGGAAAACTTGTAATTTCAAATTCTTTTTCAGCCCCTCTGGTGATGTAAAGGTTCTCCCAGGTTCTTGCCATTTTCCTAGTACAAAAATGTATTTCCAAGGACCTGGGAACTGTGTGTTTGAAATCTAATCATCATAAAATATAGAGCACCATTTACAAAACTCTATTTTCATTTTGTTCTTTCAATGTTCTTTCATTAAAAAAAAAAAGCCCTTTTCCCTTTATTCTCTTTCCTTTCATTCCATCACTTGTTTCCCTTCCCTCTGAAAGTGAGGGGAGAGAAATGGGAAACAATAATTAAGTTATTATGTAAAGGTAAAAGTTCCCTATGATGAGTGTGTTCATTATGTGTGGCAAACGTGCACTATTAAAAAGTAAATAATTTTTTCTAAAAAAACGAAGCTAAAAAACTAAGAAAAGAAATGTAGAGAGCCCATCTCCCAGACAATCTGGAAGACCATGAGACTAATGTTGATGAACACAAATTAACAAATAGATGTAAACTAATCACATGAACTAATCTCCTCACTGTGTCCTCTAGTGGGGTTCAGGCAAATTACTCCAGTGTTTAAAAAAAATCTCTTGTCTTTCTCTTGTCTGTATCAGGAGAGTTGAGTTCAGTCTCTCTCTCTCCTATCAAAATAAGTCTTGAATAAAATCTCCTTTGCTTATTTAACTCCATCTGGTACAATTTATCTTTGAGGTCTTCAAGCCCAAAGGAAAAAGAAAATAAAGTAAATAAAAAAAAGAAAAGATTGTCCTCATCTGTAATCTTTTTCCAAATAAACATATGGCATGCATATACCTAAAGGATATTTATAGCTTTTTCATTTATCCTAAGCATTTTTAAACGTTGCGATATACAGGTCGCATTTATCACATGATACCCTAAAATAAAATGCTCAATTTTGTTTTATTTTTTCTTATTCTTGTGACAAATGTTAGCTAAATAGCATAACAACACACAATTACAGTGTTTGTTCAAATGCTCAGCCTTTTATCATCCTATGGAAAGGCCACAAGATTGTGTTCATTTTTGTGTTATTTTGGAAATATTAAGGCCATGAAATTTTAAACTCAGCTGTAGTAAGGAGGCAGGGCATGATAATTAATACTCATTTTTGTCAGTCAATTCTGGTAGGTTGGCTCCAAATTAGTTCAGGCTGTTTCACAATCCTTAATTGCTCCCTACAAAATGCGATCATGCACATTTGGCCATATATTATTGAGGATATTGTTTCCAAAAATACTTACGTTAGGCTGTGAGTGTTAAATGGATTGGAATAATACAAAAGGAGAAACAAGTGATAAGCAAGGAGAAAGAGGACGCATGTTTTAATGTTAATGGTCACACTTTATTAAAAAAAAGCATATTAGAACAACACAAGTAGGGTGGAGGAGAAGAATGGTAAGTTGTGGGATAAAAAAAATGTAAAATGATCAGAGTCTCTGGTGGTAGATGCAGACAGGGAGTCATACAAAAAAGAATTTGACACTGCTGACAAGATTTAAAAGACGGTTTGTGTTGGGATGTATTTCATTTGTTTCTTCATTATGTTTTCTGCCTGTCTTAAAATGAAATCTCATAAATCGTGGCACTGAAATAGTTCCCTAAGATATTTTAAACACTAAGGTAACAATACATTAATTCTCTGACCAAAAAGGTGACAAAATGCTTTTGTGAAATAAACACTAAATAATCTTGAAGTGTTTTTTTTTTTTCTGTTTTTTTTTTGTTTTCATTTTGGTTGTGGTTAAAATGCAATTAAGGATGGATAGGCATATTAAGGGTGACCAGTATTAGCAAATTTTTCAACTATTTCTTGTAGTAATTACAATTAAAAATACTCTAAATGTTCACAGAGATAATATAGGAAATGCTGTAAAATATTTAAAAGAATTTGCTCTACTCTGAAGACTGACATTTCAGTCATTAAATCAGATTTTGTTTAACGAAGTTAATACATTTAAATTTCTTCTGTCTCAAGAATTAATAAAATAAGAGTGATGAGTGGTTGTGGAATTGAAAACAGATTGGCCTGCATTTTAAACCAAGTCAAGTTTAATTTAGCAGAGATATTAATTTGAGGTGGTTTAATGTTAATAGTTATTCAGAAACATTATTGGGACTGGAATATTCAGCCAGATGTAAGGAGCGTGTGCCCCGTGGATTCACAGAAGCTAATGATGGAATTCATGTGACCTAAAAAATGCCAACTCATCCCAAACTGGGATTTTTTTGGTTCCCTGTTCCTGTAGCTCAGAAAGCCTGAATTATTGGATTTTTCTAAATCAATATTAACTAATTATTTCACCAGGATTCACTTTATATTATGTCAAGAAAATTTTACTTCAAATATGTATGACCTTTGTAAAGTGACACATCCTAGTGTCAAAAGGCAGTTTAGTGTGACCCTGCTTTCTCTGTTGAGATTGCCTCACAGATATTAGACATTTCCAAAGTTGATAGGTTCCCCAGCCTTATCATTCTTAATGCTTTTTGTGTACTTCTTCTAAATATAGAACCATTTATCTACATTCTATTTTGGTGTAACTGTTCACATAATTCCAGAAGTTATTAAACATATTTTGTGTGCCAGGCACAAGTCTTTGAACTCAAGATCCAAGTGTGAACAAAAGAAAGTCCACATTGTATTTGAATTTAATTGGGGGAGTTAGGGATGAATAATTATAAAATGTGCCATTTGATAAGTGACATGAATAAAATAAAGCAGGGCAAAGGGCTCACGGTGATAGAAGCAGGGTGAGTGTTTTGCAAGAATGACAGAAAGCTTTTTTTGAAAAAGACATGTTTAAAACTAGGTTCAATGGAAATGCATGGAGTCATGAGTTGAAGATGGAATGTTTTATGTAGAAGGAGCAACAGGTGTGAGCCAGAGGTGAAAACATGCTGAAGAAGTTTAATGAATGGCTAGAAGCTCAATGTGGATCTCATTAATAAGCTGCTAAACTAGTAGAAGCAAGGCAGTTAAAGACATACTGGAAGCTGGAAGTTATGAAAAGTTACCTGCATTTGACTCTGAATGTGGTTATGAATTGATCATATTTAAATTCTAGAAGAATTACTCTGACATCAATGTGTCAAATAATAATATCTAGCCACAACTTAGGAGAATGTTAGGAAAACTCTTGAGTCTTGAGCAGACATATTATCTTACTGGGCCAGGAAAATCAGAAATATTGAAGAGAGAGCAGACTTAGAATATATTTCAAACGATAAATCAATAGTAGTTGTCAATGAACTGGAAGTTGGATGTGAGAAAGGGAATAGTGTCTAAAAAAAGTTTTTGATCTGGTTGGATGGAAATGCCAGTTAAGGAGATACAGAAGACTGCATTTTGGTGCTAATGAAGCTAAGTATAACATATGTCTTTAGGAAGTTGTAATTTTAAGATACTTATCAGACTTTTTAATTGCAGTTATTAAATTTTTTTTTTAGTTCAGGAGACAGATTGAGACTGAAGGGTGAAATTTTGTTTTGTTTTGCTTTTTAGTACAGGGAATCAAAATATGACCTCATGCTTGCCAGGCAGGCACTGTGCTGCCAAGCTGTATTTCTGGCCCTGGACAGGCAAATTTGTTCCTCAATCTATGGAAAGAATTTAAAGTCATGACATTGGATGAAAGCAGAGAGCGAGTCAGTATAAGACAACAGAAGAGATCTTTTGGTGGATACCTATATCCCATAACATACAAATTGAGACAATAGGGCAGACCCTACTGAAAGGGATGGAGAATGGTGCTATTACCATCTTCAGTAGAAAGAACCATTCTGAAAGTCAAGTACAGAGTATAGTCAAAGAAGGAGGGTTGAATCAGTCTGGCTAAGTTATTGACAGGTCAAGTAAACTGATGACTGTGAAGTAATCATCAGTTATTGTGAAAGGGAGATCAATGATGAGTCTCAAGAACCACTTGAGTGTAAACTGAGGGTAAATTGCTACTATGATCAGATCCAAAGGAATAGAGCGAAAAATCATGGGTACTGGTGGGATAAGCCATATTTCCCCTAGATTGTACAGTAAGGGAGAAAAATGCATGCAGTGGATAGTGGTGAGGCAGTTGAAGCAAGAGTGGTTTGTTTGTGAAATCACCCACATGAAAAGATTTACTTATGACAGAAGATAAACCTTAGGAAACACTTAAATCTACTCTCTAATCTTACAGACTATTTCTGCCCCAACCATCCTTCCCTGTCAGTTTAGATATATAGTTCTCAATTGTTCATATCATGCTTAAATACGTATTTCCTACCTTCTCACCTCCCTAGTATTCTCAGCTATCTTTTGACTCTGATATGGGCAGCTGTAGTCCAGAGAGCTCTTTGCCAAACAGAAAAAAATATATATATATGGCTTGTGTATTGCACTTCAATGTCTCTCAGCCAGAAAAAGGGCCAGCTTGGAACTCCAAGTTGATTAAATTGGAATCAAATGGACTCATAATTCTGCTCAGCAGCTCTCTACACAACAGAGTTAAATTTACTACAGCTCAATCATGGGTAGCACATGCCATACAACTTTGCCACCCGCACCTCTTTGAGTTTTGATTTACTAGAAAGTGGTTGGCTGTTGACTGAAATGCAAACAAATGTTCCTTTCTAAAAACTGAGCATAATGACGGCACTTTTCCCTCCTTCTCACATGTGCACTCTTTGCTTTTTCCAACTTTAGTACCACTTCTGAGACAATTAAGGTAATTTGGCCATTTAAGTACTAACAGCCACAGCGGTCTTAGAACCACTTACTTTTTCAGTACTAAAATGCAGTAAAAAGACATTATTGCTTATTGGAATTTTAATGTCTTTTTATTGGGCCTGAACTATAAAGAGCATTGGAGTTGACTTTGTGTTTGTACTTAAGCAGACGTTGAAAAGTGAAAAACAAGACGAGAGGGAAGAAGTTGATCAGAAATCAACTCAAAGTACTTTAACTTTGAAAGCACGGTGCTGCTGTCTTGACAATTTGGACTTGGCCCAAGAGGTCGTGGACAGCAAGGAAGTGTTATACAGGAAGGAAGAGGGAATGGGTGCTAACATAGAGGAACAACTTCTAACCCTTTCCTACAAAGAGCTTTTCTTTCCAGAGATGAAACCTAATTTTGTTCATACAGTGGTTATCATGAAGCCATAAATAATTCAGATTCATGTCACTTTGCCCTTTAATAAGGCAGTCAGTCTCACGGAGCTGTTGTGTCCTGCACTTCAGCTGTAAGCAGCTCTATGATGGGAAGGAAGTAGAGCCAACATCCTTCATCCCGTAGGATGGGAAAATGCCCCTCCTAACTGGAAGCAAGTGGAATCTTGAAAGGATGGGACTTTCTGAGAACAAACATTCTGAAAAGATGCATCTGATAATTAACATTGATGCTAGAATGGGGCATGGGTATCCTAGAGGGATGCCCCAACTGCACAGGTAATAGTCTGTGGTTTTAATATAGGTTGTGCAACACCCCCATATATATATATATATATATATATATATATATATATATAGTGCCAAAATCTGAAACTTTATGGAGCATAGTAGATTGCAGAACTTGGCATTGATGATGGTAAACTAGCAATGTATATACAGATATTCCAAAATTGGAAGGTCTCCAAAATCTAAAACACTTCTGGTCCCAAGCACTTCAGATAAATCACATGCAAACTCTACTGAGTTTACCACTTATGGATTTGATAAAACCTTGTCAATCTCTTCTATTTTCTCAGAGAAGTGGAGACAAGTACAGCAGTAACAGCAAACACACACAAGACTACAATCAGCAAGGCCATATAGACTTTGTATATATTAGCCTACAGACTCAACAACATAGGTCAATATTAATTTATCTATACTTTATAGAGAAAGAAAGTGAGGAATAGGGAAGATCAATGGGCTGCCGTTGGTCTCAGAGTGAGTAGAATGCACAGATTAATGTGTAAACCAGGCAGTGGGACTCTGGAGTCCATTCCTTGAACTACAGCATGTTCCTCCAGGGGACACTGTGGGAAGTCACGGAAATGGCAAGTAGTCAGACTTCCTGGGATGTTTTTAGTGTTCATACTGTTAAGTATTATGGTTGATGGAGAGAAAACCTGTGCCCCTTGCCAGTGATCTTTGTTTTTTTCTTTCCTTCTCTCTCTCTCTGTCTCTCTCTTTTTTTCCCTTTATTTATTTATTTATTTTTTCCTGAGACAGGGTCTCACTGTGCAATCTAGGCTGGCCCTGAACTCATAGCAGTCCTCCTGCCTCAGCCTCTCAAGTACTGAGTTTCCATGCATGCACCACCACGTCTGGGCTGCCAGTGATACTTGTTGACTGTGCTTTTCCCAGTGCCTATCACAGTCCAGCCCAGCCCAGCCTCATTCCCACAGGGAATCTCCATGTTTACCACTCCCATGTGGCATTGCTCTTCAGTCAAAATGCCGCTGGCCCATCCAGTGAGAAAGAGTACTGTCACATCCTACTAAGCAAAATAAAGAACACCAGTGGCCTAAGAATTCCAACTTAGAAATGTCAAACCCACACCAGGAAGAAAAGTGGGTCATGCGGGTAGTATCAAGACTTTTCCCTCTGCTGTTTTCTTGCCCCTGGTAAAACTGCTGTCTTCATTCTTTTCCACTTCCAGGTAGCTCCGTAACGGTAGTGCAAACCTTCCCTGTCCACCTCAGTAGCAGTGTCAGCCTCTGAGTTGGCTGCCATCCTCCCTTGGTTTCACTTTCTCTGACTTGACCTGAAATTCCTGTCAGCGGCTAATGATCCAGAAAGACGTTCCTGCAACCAGTGACATGGGACCCTACCCCTGCTACTTCTCCCAAACAACGCTGCATTCTGCTTGCCTACATTTCAGTTTATGTATTTCCATGTAGTTGATATGCACGTATCTAAGTTGCTACGAATTGTTTGCTCTTTTCCCTCCTTTGTCATTTTTCTCCCCCTTTTATTTCCTTCCTGTCTTCTTTGACCTCTTTCCTGCTTTTCTTTTTTCTCTTGCTTTATTTTCTTTCTTTCCAATGTAATAGTATTTTTTCAAAACTAATATGCTGGCACACACACAAAAAAAGAGGTCACTCAACTCCCCACAATGCCCAATTTGGCCTCGACAGTCAATTAATCATTCATTATCCTAACAATGACCTGAGTAGCCTAATGAAATAGGGCCTAATTTAGATCTTTCTTTCTTTCTTTCTTTCTTTCTTTATTTTTTTTGTTACCAGGGATCCAACTAGGACCTACTTTAAGTTGGTGTCTTGGTTACTCTTTACTCGTTGCTGAGACAAAACACCTGACACCCAAAATTAGGGAAGGAAAGGTTTATTTAGCTTACAGTTTTTGGAGGTTTCAGTCCACAATTAGCTGGCTCCAAGGCAGGGTGGCATGGCACAGGAACAACACTTCAAGGCAGCAGCCAAGCAAAAGCAGCCAGAGTAAAAGGGGGACCCGAGCAAGCCTCTTCTCCTCCAGTATATAGTACACAGGACCCCCCCCCCCCAGGGTGAGTGTAGCATTCACAAACATCCTTGCCTTCCTTTGCACAGGATGACAATGTTTACCAAGTAAGACCCCTGGCTCCCTGCTGAGACTCTCAGCTAAATTTTTGACCTTTTCAGATTGTAACAATGACCAGGTAACTGTGTTCTACACCCCAGGATGTAGAGCTGCTGAGTTACTTAATTAAGCTGCTAGACTTCTCAAGTTGACACAATGTATAAACCCTAACAGTTGGTAAATGGGCAAATTTATAAAAGCCATTGTTCACCAGCGCTGTATTAGAAAATGTGATTCTAAACCATGGGTTCCCTTCTTTAGCTTAATTATATAAAATTCCTGGAGCTTTCTATGCTCTTCTGTAAAATAGCCCTAATGTTTCCTACTTCTCATGTTAATAGATTGATACATTATATGTGTGACTCATCAAAATTTAGGGCTCCAGTCCCGGTAAAGCAGCTTTCAGACCCTATCTTCTTTCAGCAGAGTGCTCTATCATCCTCTGACTGTATTTGACATCCTCATGACACAAAATGAATGCCAAAACTCCAGACATCATATCCACCTTCCAGTCAGCAGGATGAAGAAAGACATTTCCGCCGACTTTTAAGAAAATTTTATAGAAGTCACATTCATTGTTATTTAGTCATATGGTCACATATAACTGTGAGGAACTGTAGGGTAATATCATTTTTTTGGACAAGACATTTATCTTGCTAAAAATTGAACTTCTTAATATAGAGGAAAGAGAATAGTTGGAGTCAGAGTTTGTGCCACAGATAACAATTATTTCTATGGTTTTATTCTCAAGCTTGAACAGAAAAAAATGTGAACATCTTTACCATTTCCTTGTTTCTCTTCTACTATTTTATCTCTTTTAGCTTAAACAAGATAAGAAGTATGGCATTTTAAGAAGAGTAAAAAGATTAAATAATTGTAAAGGAGGATGTGTTTTCGTTTACTCTTTTTTCAGTGAGTAGTTTTATATGTTTATTTGTTAGGATATTAAAGAATAACTGCATTATGAGTTAAAGGGTAACATAAAATTACAAGAGGGTCTTCACTGGAAGTTGGCATTTTGGAGGCTAGAAAAGGGACCTTAATTTTGACAGGATAACTTTTAATTTTTAAAAAGCATAAATGTATTTTGCTCTTTCACAAGGTAAATCACTGAATTCATTCTGTTTAGTTGAGAGAAAGTCATGTAGTTAGCTTTGTATATAATGAAAAATGGCAGTAAATAAATACAATGCCTTATTATTTTATAAATAACTATTATGATATATGAAATAGCACATGATATATAAGGAAGGACTTGTTCCCATCATTGTAATTGTCAGGTGATTTATTATAATTGGAGATTTATCTCAACACTTCATCTAGCCAATGGGACTAATAATAAATTTCTGACTCTTAAAGTGAATTTTAATCAGGGATGAAGTAATAAAAATATAGAGCTAGAGAGATAAGTGTTACTAGCAGCTTATGTGTAATTAATAAATCACTTTATTTATGTGTTGGTAACAAAGTGGTGTCTCTCTTTTTACCTTACTTAGTCTGTCCTTGATCAAAAAATGTGTAGATGAAGTATAGAACACATCTTAGTTTCTGCATTTTCTAGGTGTCATATCTTTCTCATAATCCTATAATCTGAAAATGACTCAACTGACCCATTGTATAAGTGTAGAATAAATGGATGTGATTCCATCATGAAAAATCAGAGGAAAAGCCGGGCGTGGTGGCACACGCCTTTAATCCCAGCACTCGGGAGGCTGAGGTAGGCGGAGCGTTGTGAGTTCGAGGCCGGCTTGGGCTACCGCGCGAGCGTAAGGCCGGCCTGAGCTACATAGTGCGACCCTGCCTCAAAAAACAATCAGGGCTGGGAGTTTGGCTCAGTGCCTTAAGCGCCTGCCCTGGCAGGTGCGAGGTTGTGAGTTCAATCCCCGGTGCCGCAAAAAAAAAAAAAAAAAAAAAAGAAAGAAAAGAAAAATCAGAGGAAAACGCAGATGGAGAAACCCATAGTATATTAGAAAGTGCATGAAAAAATGCACACTTGGTCTAAAACAATTGTTATAGTCAAGAGATAATAGTTTAATATTGAAGGTTATAGGTATGGCTAAGGGAAAAAATCGAAATGGGAAAATCAAAGTGGTGACCTTATTTTTATTCTTGTAGTGTAGCAACCTAAAAGTGCCATAATCTTCAGCAGAATAACTTTTAATGAAAGATAAAATACTGCATCTAATGAGCGTGTCTTCTTAGAATGAATTTGTAAGGGGGAAATGATTATGTTCCTATACAAATCAATAGGAAGTTAGTAAAGAAATAATATTGTGTCACATTTAGACATCTCATTCCTTATTTGTCGAATGTAGACACTGATTTTTGCAAAGCTAAAAACAAAAGAGGGGAAGGGGTGTTTATAAGAAAACTGTGGGCATTCTTACTGCCAACCAAGGGACTCATTATCTCGTTGACTCGGGCTACAATGAGCAGATCACAGTGAGAAGAAGCCATTTTCTCCTTTGGAAAGATAGATTTTGGAAAGACAGACTGATCCGAAAGGGCCAAACAAAAGGAAAGAAGAATAGAAGATACAATTTCAAACCTAATGGAGCATTGTTTAAAGTGACACTTAAGGATTTATCCTGGGAATCATAAGCAGTATCGTCTAACAAGAGAAAGGAGATGTTGGTAAAATTTCTCTGAGCTTTCCGGAGGTCTTCAAATTTTATTTCCTATTTCTCATATCTTCTGACCCTGCTATAATTTTTTTTTTTTTTTGCCTTCAAATTTCTGACTCCAATTTGACTGGTTTGAAATCCCTGTATGTTAGACTTCTCTCAACTTCTTTCTAAAATCTCGTATATACATCTTACTTTTGAAGTGCTTATAGCCCGGGCTCAATTTGCTTATCCACATTTCCATCATTCAGAATTTTGCTTGGTCACATTTAACAGTTCTTGTTGGAAATTTTTACTGAAGAACTTGTGGTCATTTTAGAAAATATCTCTTGGAGGACGTTAAAATTAGAAACTCATGGGTCTGATAAAAAGAGTTATCCCTCCAGGATAGCTGCAGAAATCAACTGTAGTTAAATCAGTATTTGAAACATGCTTTACTCCGGAGAAAATGGATTCTTTTATGCTCCTCTATGTTTCAAAAGAAAATAGCATTAAACACTGTAAGGTACTTAGTGTAAACACGGACCCTACCTACCAGTCTGAGAAAATGAGTCACATAGAAATTGATAACTTTCCATAGTTTGTAATGCAAAGAAGCCATGGAACCTAGAAAAAGACCCTGAATTCTGGTTCATTTATTTCCATAGCAACAGGTAGTTCCTTTAGCTTCCCTGTTAATCATCATGGAAGAGACTTTAGATCTCAGGGCACATATTTTGGAGAATTGTGATTCCAACAGAAAGAGATAAAGGTATTTTTTCTTTCTGTAGCATATCAAAGACATGCACATTGCTTTATTTAACTAAAGTATTCTCCTGAAGCAGCCACATCATGCATATTCTGCTAATTCCTTACATTCTCTTCAACAAAGGCAGAGAACTATACATGAAATTTCTCAGCAAGGAGATTATTCCCACATAGGTCTTTCATGACCTCTACTAGGATCAATTAAGAATCCATTTAAGCAAAAACAGTGATTTGGAGGAATCCATTTTGCTTTTAATGTTTCTTTTCCCCAGACCTGAAGAGACACTTTTGTCCAATGTAGATTCTCAAATATATAAATGAAAAATACTTTAAAAATAGTATTCTATTACATAATTAACACAAGAGCTTCTTTCTTTTAGTCATTATGTTTTAATATTTACAGAAAGACAGAAAAAAAGTCTCAGAAGCAGTCAGGAGGCTGAGATAGGAGGAGCATTGTAAGTTCGAGGCCAGCTTGGGCTACAACGTGAGCGCAAGGCCAGCCTGAGCTACATAGTGCGACCCTGCCTCAAAAAACTAGGGCCGGGAGTTTGGCTCAGTGGCTGAAGCGCCTGCCCTGGCAGGTGTGAGGTTGTGAGTTTGATTCCTGGTGCAAAAAAAAAAAACAAAAAAAACAAACAAAACAAACAAACAAACAAAAAAAAACTCAGAAAATCTCCTCTGAAATTGGTGTTTGTTTAGGCTTTTTTTTCTAATTCAATTGATTTTTCTCACAGTCTGGTGTATTCCTATATTTTATCATTATGATAGGGACTCTCTGCATTTCTATAATTTCTTTATATTTTCCTCAAAGCATGGCATCAAGAATTAGATGCAGTAATGCTTGGGGATAGCTGCAGTTACCTCAGACATCCTTCAGGCAACCATAGCTAATTTACCCCAATAGCTGCAAATCTCATGATATACAAAAAGGCTAAAGTTTTCAGTTTTTCTTTTTTATTTGTGCCAAATGCAAGATGGATTTTAAGGATGCAGTTTTGAAGCCGGAGTAAATGTTCATAGTCTAAGACTTGACATTTTATTTTTGTGAAAATGGACCTGACCTTTATAACTTATAAACGTACTTATTTTTCATAATAGAAACAAAACATTACAAATGGCCATAATGGGAGGAATTGTGCAAGGTCCTGGGGTTTTAGAAATTATAAGGAGAATTCCAACAACTACAACTGTGCCTAGAGGCTACCAGTAAACAATGTCTGAATGAATACACAGAAATAAAAATACATTAATAGTTTTTCATACACTCAACCAACCAATGAACACTGAGGACCCAATATATGTAAGGCACTATCCTAGGTGCTGAGTTACCTCGTGAAACAAAATATTCTAGAATGAGGAATAAAAATAAAAAACAAAATACCTGCTAAACTCCTTCCCGTCTGAAAATGATCTATCTCCCTTCATCCTGTTATCTATTTTTTGTTCTGCTCTTTATATTATATTTTATTTTTTTTTTACTCTGGGTTTCTAATATCAGAGAAAGAATGTGATATTTTAGAAGGAATAGGGAGGTTATTAACAAAAGAATTGGGGTGTGTCATGTACACACACCAACACCACACAAAAGGATATAAACATTATTTCCTACACATGTGCATTAATAGACTAAAATAAAAAAGAAAACAATGTAATACATCAAGCATATTAAATTATATAAGTAATGAAACCATGATTATATATGGCAGATACATATACCATTTAAAATAAAATCCCTCAGTAAGAAGATGATGTTTGAGGCACTGTTTGAGGAGAAAGAACACCAGCCTACTTGGGCAGATAGATTCCAAAGAATAATCTCCAGTTCCAAAGCTCTGGACCAAAAGCATACTCGTTGTGGCTGGATTGGAATGAGTTTAAGATTAAGTGAGAGAGATGGGAAGTAGAGATAAAACCTTGCAGAGAATTAGTAATATTTCGGCATTAGTGCTAAAAGAAATAGAGAAATATTGTAAAGAATAATGGACAAGGTATCCCTTCTTTGAACTGTGCATCAAAAGCAGGACTCATGACATCCTTTGTGTTAAGAAAATTTTCTTTTGTGTCTCTATTCTAACTCATATCCAGAAGAGAGAAAGTAAGTCTTAATTCATCACTGCTAGAGTAAAGAAGGTAGTATGCCTAGTAGACAGCACTTAGGTTCTATTGGAGCTCAATTTTTAAATGCTCATATACAGTACATCATTGATCTTCCTAAGTCAGGTAACTGGATCTCTCCAAGGCTCAGGTGCTTCACCTGTAATCAGGCCATATTGGCAGGAGCTATCTCACTTACAGTTCTTATGAAAATAGAGTAAGTTAGTGTTTAACACTCTTATCTACATTTTTACAGGTGACTTTAATTATGACTAGACATGGATCAATTAAATAAGCAAACGTTTCTTGACACCTTCATATTTAGGAACTTGGACACAGGTATGAATACGTACTGTTTTCATTCTCAGAAATAACTAAAAAGGAAAATACATGTCTACACTCAACCAGATAAATTAACAGCAGAAAAGTGGCAAAAAGCTATGCAAAATTCATTAGGAATGCAGACGAGGAGTTATTTCCTCATGTCTTAGTCATTTTTGTCACTAATAAGATAAAATACCTAACGTCAGCAACGTAAAGGAAGAGAAGTTTATTTTGGCTTACAAACTCACAAGTTTCAATCCCTCGTCCAGAGGCTGAAAGGCAGGAAAGGCATGGTGGTAGGGCCTGTTGCAGAGGAAAACTGCTCACATCCTGGCAGCCTGGAGGAAGACAGAAGGAAGGAGTCAGGGAGGCAGATGCCAGGAAGGGAGACTTACCATTGAGAGTCCCACCCCCAGTGAACTGTCTCTTAGGACCAAGCCCCAGTTCCCAACATCACACCGAGTCCCTGAGCTAATGATCCAAACATCCTCCAAAAGCCTCATCTCTGGATACATAAGGCATGAAGGGGAAGATTTCAGACCTACTATATTTGGTAAGATGTTTAATACGATTATTTAAACGCAAGTAGAAATTAGAAAAATGAGAGAAAAAGGAGAATAGTGGAGTTTACTATTTGTTAGTGGAAAATTGGTTTTTATTTTAAGGAAAGTCCAGCTAAGCCAGGACTGGATGTTAGTATTTCTACATTTGGAGCTGAAGAATAGTCAAGGTGAGAAAATGCATTAGCAAAAAAGCAAAGGTAGGAAAATAAAATCTGATAAGAATGCATCAATAATTTAAATTTACAAGGGAACTTGTTAAGAATGCAAATTTTGCCAGGTATGATGATACACGCCTTTAACCGCAGCACTTGGGAGGCTGAGGTAGGTGGAGCATTGTGAGTTTGATCTGATCCTTGGTATCGACAAAAAAAATAAAATAAAAAGAAATGCAAATTTTCAGATCTTATTCCAAATATCCTATCTCAGTTGATCTGACACCAAAGAACTGATATTTTTTAACACACCATCAAGTGATGGGTCCTAGTGATCTGTGATGTACCATTTAGAAAACACTACTCTAGAATTCATATTACTTGAACAGCTGGATTTCTTCAAATGAAGTTGTGGAGGTACCTAAGTTTTATTTGTGGGAAATTTTCTTGCAGCTTTAATGGAAAGCTAATATTTGGGTTATTAACATTAAAAAAAGACAGTGAAGTGATAAATAGGAGTGAAAATATATTGAAAGCCACTGTTCACACTCCATTGGCGTATAGAGATAACAGGGGGAAAAATCACAGCGGGGCAGAGCTCCCATCTCTACTTCACAACACAAGCTTTACTCAAAATGGTAATGTTCCTCTGAGACACTGATGGTGCTTTTGTTTTTTTCCAAGCTGTTCTGTGTCATGGAGTCACATATGTCATGAGACAGTTGCTATGGTAACTAGTTTAAGGAATGCCATCAAGTTACCAAATAAATAGTCTCATAAGGCAGGTATTATAGCTGACATATAAATTAAGGCTACCCTGTCTATGCCAGTTTTTCTTTTCTGAATTCCTTTGCTCTCCATATTTAACAGAAGGCTCCTTTCCTGTGCAAAACTCACCCCTTTCTTAACTCACAGAACATCATTTGAATTCACAGTTGATCAACCCATCTCTTATTTTAGTATTCTTTCCTTGAGCATTAATTTCTCAATACCACTCTGAGCTAACAGTAATGGGTGATTAGACTGATACACATGGACCCAGTAAAATTGATTACCATGGTCAAGATGAGTAAATTGTAGTTGTTGTTCTTAAAGTAATCTAGGCCAAAAACATTTTCTGTAGTGTTTTATGGACTAATCTCTATGACTTCTATTTAAATATTTATTAGTATGTAAGTAAACTCCACACCGGAGTTTAGAGAACATCTTGTTTCTACTAGAAATAATTTGGTTTCATCTTGGGATGTATGAGGGCGTTGGTGGCCTTCTTATAAAGCAACCATTTAGATTTTCATGACTGATTGTCCTCTGTTTCCACTTCATCCTTAAACTAGAAAGCATATGAGTTGTATTTTATTTACCAAACTTCTTCCTCTATTTGAGGCACTATAGAGCCTTAGTTTCAAATGTGTTGCTATTTAACTTTAGTGAACAGATAGACTGCTAGATTCATTTTGGAAGAATGCAAGATTTATGCAAACTCTTTGTTTTTCATGTGTTTTTAATATGTACTTCTAAATCAGATCATCCATTTAGAAAACAGTGTGTGCTTGTCTTTTTCATATAAACATTTTTACAGTCATTCTGGAAATTTTCACTGTTTCTTTTTGTAAAAGTCTCTATAAGAAATAGCCTTGTGAAGATGAAATTATTTCTTCAAAACCAATCAAAATATTACATGCTTCCCTTTAAAAAAAATCCTTAGGGTAGTTCTACTGTATTCTAATGGAATTTATATACATATTTAGATTTCTTTTATTTTAATTCATGAAAGCTGTCTCTGCTTTCACTAAACTTTTTTCAACTTTAAGAAACAGAGATTCAAGAAGTAAATTAGTGGCCAGATCTTTCTTAAAGTTCTCAGGAGGTGGTAGTTCATGCTGGACTGACAGAGACCCGGCACTTTTCATCTTTCTACTCTGGCATACTTAGTTCAGGGATCCCCTTCTTGATGTTACCCACATGTTCTTTAGAAACCACACAGGTCTGCCTTGTATTTCAGGAACAAGGTGGTCACAGGCAGAGAGGAAAGGGTCACATGTAAGCTGAGTGAGTCCCCAATATTTTCAAGTGTTTCCCAAGAAGTTTCATCCAGGGAATCCAATATCTGTCCCATAATTCCATGACCATTTTTGCCTATAAGGGAGCATAAGAACTGCATCCAGGAATGTTCACCAATTCTAGATTCTACTAAGAAGACATGGGGGAGCATGGCCACCGGATAGAAGCTGAACTCTCTATTCCACCACCTGTTATTCCTGGACTTTTATATTTTATTCTCACTTCACTGATTTAAAACTTGTCCTTACTTTTTGTATTCTTCACATCTGTTTTCAAAGCAGATAATGTCTTGATAATAATGATAATAATCCACTAATAGCTCACCTGTGTTTAGGACCTGTGATAAACATCTTACTTGAGCGTTCTAATTTTATAATTGCTGAAGGATAACGATGTGAAATCTCCCTTCGTCTTCAGTTGACTGATGCATACATTGATATAAAAGATAATTTGCATAACTTGCTGAGGACACCCAGCTAATACATGAGAAATATATGTTTCTGACTACTACTTCTTTACTGACAGGTTCATCTGTTCACTAGTTTATGTGTATTCCATCCTGTACATGAATGAGTTCATCACTGGCCTCTTACATTACAAACTAAAGCAGGGATTTTGTTTCGTTTGTTGTTTGTTTCTTCTTCTCTCTCACTATGTTTGAGCAAGTTAAAAAAACTTTTTGACATTTTCTATGCCTTTCTTCTTTCTTTCACATTTCTCTCGTGCTTTATTTGTATTTCACATGTACCTGTCAAGGCCTGAATACATGGGAAATGTGGAATGAACTGGAAGTACCTGCTATCTTTTATCGCATCTGCACCAGTGGTTACAAACTCATGTTTGTAGTTGTTACTACAACTACAACCTAACCTCCCAC
>RJWM01012419.1:0-56668 GCA_004363535.1 Dasyprocta punctata | reverse complement strand
AGCTATTTTTCACTAAGTTATTTTTATAAATACTATGGTAGGAAGAATTATGGCCCACCAAAAATACTGATGTTCTAATTCCTGAACCTGTGACTGTATTAGGTCACATGGTAAGGGATAATTAAAGCTGTAAATGGAATTATATTTATTTAAAGGAGCCAGAAGAACAAGAGATGAGATCATATTTTAGATGATCAGGGGGAGGTATCCAATATGACTAAAATGGTCCTCTTAAGAGGCAGAAAATAAGTCAGTGTCCTAGAGGATTTGATGATGGCAAAAGCAAGTGATGTGAGGTGAGGACTCACTCTGCCATTCTTGGCTTTTAAACTCCAAGTATGATCATGCACTCTAGATGCTGGAAAATGGGCCTTCATAAAAGCCAACAAGCTCTAAATGTCCAGCAAGACTCTCTTGCCAATGCACTGATGGGAGTACAGTGAGAATCAGAATTTTGAATTCCAGGACTATAAGACATAAACATTTGATGCTTTAATTACTGTATTGGGTTTATTACAATTTATTACAGAAACCAGAGAAAACTAGAAGAAATATGAATCTAATGTTAATCAGATTGATCTATATTCACAGATAGTTTTGGAAGATTTTACTTGGCAATTTGTTTGAATAAAAGAGCCCTGTTTGCTTTTTAGTAATGGGATTTCATAAAATATCTTATTGCACATAAGCTTGGCTCTGACTAAAATGTGTCCTCTATCTTCCCTTAAACAAAAAGCGGACTAATTGGAATACTTGAAATCATGAATCTGATTTCATGTAACTTTCAGGTTTAGATCATGCTGATATAGGAAAAATGATCCCAGACCTCCAAATGATATGGGGGAATGAAACTCCCAACCTACTATATGTCTGGCATGAGTATGTGTTCTCTAAAATCGAAGAATGAATTTTAGGAACAACGGAGGGTAAGAGCAGAATATATTTATTGAGAGAAAGAAAGCTTCTCTCTGAGGGACAGAAGGGGGCCTGAGCAGGTTGCCAAAGACTCTGTCATTTTTAGGGACTTTTATAGAGTAAAACCATGAGGTTAGATGGGTCCAAGGTGGGGAAAATGGGAATCTGCAAGGTGGGCATAAGGTGGGACGTAACTACAGTTAACCAATAAGATTAATTGCTCAGGTAAAATTGATTAACTCAAGGACAAATGAGGAAAGGAGTCACATAGTAAGCGGGGATGCTTAACAGCAGTAACTCTTCCTGTAGGGGGTTGAGATGCTGACTCCTGACTTCCTCAGGGTGGTAGAGAACTATTTGGACTGTTGACCCTTAGGATGCAGTTGTATTTGTTCTGCTTTTTGTCTTGAGATCTGGCCCACAGCAGGAGGTGCCTGTCTCCTCAGAGGTTATAAGGTATCTGGACTTCTGCACTGGTTCCTTTGAGGGCCTAGCCCTATCTGACTGCCTATAATATTTTGTCTAACTCATTTTTCCTGTAACAATGTGTAACTGTGTATTCATTGATAGCACAATAGAAGAAAATAATCTCAAAGATCCTTGAGTAGGTAATACCTTACAGAAACCAAAGTAGTTCTTTTCTTGAGGAAAATATATTCACCTGCAGCCCTCAGATTAGCTACTGATTAGGATAATGCTAATAGAACACAAAAACAAATAATACCTATGGGAGACCACTCTTGCAAAAAACTAGCAGAAATGACAATTTGTATATATAAATTAAAATAATTTCAAATATAGAATTAACAACTGTCTATATAAAATAAATACATTTATTGTTATAAATTAGGAAAGAAAAATTTAACCAAGAAAGAAAAAATTGTAAAAAGTAGTTCAACATATATTCAAAAGCAGCATAGAAGTTGAGAAAGGAATTCACAATTAGAAAATATAAAAAATCAAGCCAGACATCATGGCATATGCTTGTAATCCCAGCCCTTGGGAGAGTGAGGTAAAAGGGTCATCGTGGGTCCCAAGCCATCCTGGATTACATAGTGAGTTCAAGGCCAACCTAGAATACATAGGAAGATCCTGTCTCAAGAACCCAAACTAAATACTAAATCAATGGACAAATGCAAAAGGATATTGAGCAAACTTGAAATCAACATGAAAATGATAAAGTTCAGGAAACAAAACTGTAAACAGATCAAAGAAAAAAAGGAAAATACCAACCAGTGAACCAGCAATTTTGATAGTAGATTTTTTAAAGAAAGCATTAAAAAACTTTCTTATAAGTTCTGAAAAATAATAACCAACAACTCTATGTATTAAGTTAAATGGTCTTTTAAAATATAAAGTAAAACTTCCACCAGCAAACCTACAGTTTTAAAGAAAACCAAATAATTAATGCTAAATTAATTTGGTATATGAGATAATCTAGGATATGTGGGAAAATGAAAGATATGTTCAAGTTTTTAAACTTGTATTTTTTAATATAGCATTAAGTTAGCTTTCGAACATTCTGATTATCATGTAACTGTCTAATGCATTTTATGTTTCAGAGACTTTACTGTAGTTTAAAAGATAAGTATAATAGTAGAAAATAGGTAATAGAAAATAGTGGGCTTTTTTTGTTAATTTGTTTGCTTGTTTAAAACAAATTTAGAATCTTACTGTTCAAGAATCCAAACTGACCTTCCTTGGACTAAAAACTTAATGCGTCAGCCAGGGTGTGTTCCTTCTCCAGAGTGTAAGAGAATCTAGTCTCTTGCCTTTCCCAGCTCTTCAAGGCTGTCTCCAACATTGTGGATCTTCAAATCCAGCAGCAATGGGCAGAGTGCTTCCATGTTGCTTTCTGTTTCTATCTCTTCTGCCTCCTCATTCCAAGAAAATAGTGTTTTAAAGGACAATTTAGGAATATTCTAAGAATTCAAAAGAAGACAATGAGTATAAAAAGTGTAAAATGATCAATGCATGACATATAAATGCATAAATGTAATGTAGTGATTCCTACTAATTTCTATAATGCATTAAATATTGGGGCACAGTTATAATGTAGAAACTCATTCATGAGATGGTAAATTTATAGATATTTCATGATCAAATAGAGGACTCTGGCCAAGTTGCTGTTCTGCTGTCTCTGGTATATTCAGTTGACCTGACAATGTCAGAGCAGTTTCCTATACCTTATGTCATCTTGGGCTGACCTGGGCTCATTCAGTAAAAGGTCTCTCCAGAACATTCCTATATTGTGGTAATGTCTTTAACTCCTCTCATTCAGTCAAGGCTTTCTCTCTAGAGTAATTCCTGTATTATGGTAATGCCTTTAAGTATAGTCATTCTGTAAGAGTACCCTCCCCTGGTTCCCAGAATGTTTCTATTGTTGCAAGACTAGCCTGTCAATATATGATTCAATGTATGTAACCACTCATGTAACATTTGGTCACTTACTTTGTACCTCCTACTTCTAATTCTATATAGACTAAACTCCTTCCTGATTCGGCACCATCGCTTGGGAGGAATTAACCCTGAAACTGTCCACTGGCATGCACTCCAACAGTCCGCTGGTGTAAAGATTAAATGCTGCCATCTTACTTCCTCAGTGCAAAGAGTCTTCCTTTTGGTTTGGTTTGGCTTGGCTTGACTTGAAAAATTTCCTACAGCATAGTAACATCAATAACTTTTAAATAAAATACTGAAAATGAGTGGTAAACTCTCAACTGTAATCAGCATTTGGAATATTGAAAACAAATAGAAAACCAGCAAAGGCACAATACAATATTAACTGAATTCAAAACTGTAGTCTCTAACAAATTTATGTGCAGAATCAATTTTTCATTGCTCTAGATCAAATTAATGCAAGGAATATAATAGATGAATAAATGAAATATATATGTGTGTATTTATGTATATATGTATGTATTTAAAAGGAAATGTATCTTTCCTAAATGAAAACATAATAGCAACACATAAGAAAACTTCAACCTTCCTGTTATTATTTTTTTTAAATAATGAATATTTTCTATGAAGTGTTGGGGCACAGTTACATAAATTTATAGATATTTCATGATCAAATAGAGGACTGACCAAGTTGCTGTTCTGCTGTTTCTGGTATATTCAGTTGACCCTGACAGTGTCCTCAGTCCAGTTGCAGAAAAGCACTAAGTCTGAGTAATTGCCTATACCTTAAGGCACTCTAGGCTGATTCATGCTCATTCAGTAAAGGCCCTCTCTCCAGAACTTTTCTATGTTTTGGTAATGCCATTTCTATATTATGCTAATGCCCTTAACTGTGCTTTCATCAGTAAAGGTCCTCATTCCAGGAACACTTCTATATTATGGTAATGCCTTTAACTTGTGATCATTCTGTAAAAGCCCCCTGCCCTGGTTACTGGAGTGTTTCTATCGTTTCAAGACTAACCTGTCTGTGAATAGATGATTCAATGTATGCAATCAATCATGTAACATTTGGTCACTTGCTTTGTACCTCCCACTTCTACTTCTGTATAGGCTAAACTCCTTCCTGATTCGGGGCCATTGCTTGGGAGGAATTATCCCTGCAACAGTCCACTGGCAGGAACTCCAACAGTCCACTGGTATAAAGATTAAATGCTGCCTTCTTATCTCCATGGTTCAAAGAGTCTTCCTTTTAGTTTGGTTTGGTTTGGTTTGGCTTGGCTTGGGAAATTTCCTGCAACAGGAATAGTACTATATCTAAATACCTATGCTGAAAAATTATGAATATATTTCTTTTGAGAAGTGTTGAAATATATACCTCCTTAATATTGACAAAAATAGTTTTGAGTTTGACCAGAAGGGCTGCTCCAGTCAAGTTGAGAGCTCTAAAGATAGAAAAGAGAAGAACGTGTTTGCTTAAAAGATTAGCACTAAAAAGAAGCCGAAGTATTGTAATCCCAAATATTGAGTAGGGTAATCCAAATACTATAATCCTTTCTTTAGTCTTCCTCACAATCCAGGAAGCTATATTTATAATTCCACTGGGATGTTATTGGAATTTTGGCAAGTTAATTCCAATCTACCACCTCCAATGCAACCCACGGCAAGAGTAAAGACACCAAGACAAATTCAAAGTTAAGGGCAGCCAAGGGGTCCAGAGTTCAATCCTCGTGAGGACACGCAGACAAAGGCTTTGATCCTCAGCCTCTCCCAGAATTTATTATCTTGTGAAGCAAGGAGGTGGTTTGAGGATGCGTGTCAGTGAGGATAGTGGGAACTACATGAGTAACTTGAACTGGCCGGCAAGGTAGTGAGAAAGGTATCTCTGCAAAATGCAGAGATAAAAATATGCAGAGGGATTTGCATAACCCAATCAAGATAGCAACTGAATTGTTTTAGGAGGCTGCTGTTTCAGTTTCAGATATGTAAACTTTATGCCCTGGGAACTCACAGCCTCTTTCTTGAGGTTCATACCTACTCGACATTCCTGGAGCTCATTGGCTCTGCCATCCTGCTGTGCTTTATATGTTTTACAAAGATCACTATGGGAGGAAACAGGAAACTGTCTGATGACTTTAGAGATTACATACCAGTACCTGTTTCTGATATGTAAACTTTTATGCCCTGGGGACTCATAGCCTCTTTCTCCAGGCTCATACCCAGTCAACATTCCCAGAGCTCACTGACTCTGCCATCCCACTGTGCCTATATATTTTATAGAGATAACTATGGGAGGAAACAGGCACTGTCAGATGGCTTTAGAGATTACATACCAGTACCTGGGCTAGTCTTATTTGCAATGCTTAGAGTCAATTGAAGAGAGAAGGAAATGCCATGGTCAGCTATGTATATATCAAGATAAGAAAATAATTCTCAATATAATCAAAGTTGCAGCAATTGGTCTGTGATCAAGGGGACCCACTCAAGTTGTCTCTCACAAAAGTTCTTTGAAACAGGACAATAGGAAAAATGCTTTAAGGAATATGAGGAAACAAGGCTCCACCTTTTGCAGCCTAAAATTGCAAAGATGAAAGAATTTACTCTGAGAAGAGAGCCTCAGGGCACCATCCTGCAAGATGGCACCAACTAGTGTTACAGGCAACTGAGTTAGAAATATTATAGGCAGTGAGCCAGGGCTAGGTCCTCGAAGGAGCCAGTGCAGAAGTCCAGATATTTGCAACTGTGGGGGCAACATACACCTCCTGCTGTGGGCCAGGTTTCAAGACAAAAGATCAAATACACCCATATCCTAAGAACTGATATTCTAAATAGTTCTCTGTCACCCTGAGGAAGTCAGGAGTCAGCATCTCATCCCCCTACAGGAAGAGTCATTGCTGCTAACCATCCCCTGCTTGCTACATGACTCACTTCCCCATTTGTCCTTGATTTAATCAATTCTACCTGAGCAATTAGTCTTATTGGTTAGCCATAGTTATGTCCCACCTTATGCCCACCTTACAGGTTCCCATTTTCCCTGCCTTGGGTCCATCTAACCTCATGGTTTTATTCTATAAAAGTCCTTAGAAAAGACCGAGTTCCTGGCAACCCACTCAGGACCCCTTCTGTCCCTCAGACAGAAGCTTTCTTTCTCTCAATAAATATATTCTGCTCTTACCCCTCATTGTTCCTAAAATTCATTCTTCAGACTGGACATGTAGTAGGTTGGGAGTTTCATTCCCCTATAACACTAGGAAACAGGAATGAAATTCCCAGAATTTAGTTCACTGTGCTCAGCCATCTAGATACTCAGAGGCCTCTGTAACCACCAACAAGATGCAAGGGATTCAGCTACTGCTCCAGCTGGCAACAGAACTTAGCATGATCCACATGGTGCCCTTGAAAGGGCAGTTCATGAGGTTGTGAGGTTCAACTGGAAAGTGTAGTAGAAGCCCCAGGATTTTGGAAAAGCCAGGAACAAGGACTGTCTGAAGAGAGCCCCAAGGAGCAACCCAGCCAAAGAGAGCAGCCATGAGGACTACAACCACTAACAGTGGTATAGTGATACAGGAGAAATGTAACTTCTAACCTGCTGGATGTCAGATACGCTGAGTTTATGCCCCCTGAATATCAAAGAATGAATTCCAAGGTACACAAGTACTTAATAGTAGGAAAGGTTTATCTAGAGATAGCTTCTGAGAGACAGGAAGGGTCCCAAAACTGGGTTACTACTGACACCCTTTGTCAGAGGTAATTCATACAGCAAAGTCACAATGTAAGTAAAACATGGATTCAGTTACAATCAACTTATAGGATCAAGAGCATAGCAGGTTAGTTAGAAGCTACCCAATAGGGAAATGACTCATATAGCAAGAGTGCATGTAAAGAACAAAGTCATTCTTGAGAAAGGATGGGACCCACCTGAGTGACTGAGGCCTACCTGGACTTGCTTGACTGAATGGTGCTAGTTACAGTATACTTCCAAGTTACTCTGTAATCCTTAGGGAACCATATAGGCCTGGGCATTGCATGTTTATCTTGAGGCCTGGCCTTCTTCAGATATGCATCTAGCCTCAAGACTGATGTTTTTATTTTTGTGCTGACTTCCCTGTCAACCCATCTCTCTATATGACTGTATATTAATTTCTAACTTGGAAGTCTATAGTAATGCTATTCAAATCAAAATTAATCATTTATTTATTTATTTTTGGTCATACTGTAAAATTATCTAGTGATTCACTAACTAAAAGGTGAGACCTAGAGCGCAAGCATTTAATCCTTTATTTAGTGATTAAAGCAGTAAGCGTAGTTTCTATATGCTAGATAGAATACTAGATAGACTTGGACATTTGGTTCCCCTTCTAACAAAATATTATCAGATGAAGGCCTTGATCTTGAATTGGAGATTAAATCCTAAAACCGTGACGTTAACTACAACACTGTCTTAGTGACTTTCTTGTTGCTGAGACCCAATACCCAGCATCTACAATATAAAGGAGGAAAGACTTACTTTGGCTCAGTTGATAGAGGTCACAGCCCATAGGTGGCTGACCCAAAAGCAGAGCGTGGCATGGCAGAGGCACAGGGTAGAATAGAATTCTTGTGACAACCAAGAAACAGAGAAAGAGATCAAGGGAAGAGTGAGGAAATATATCATACCCAGTGACTCACCTCTTCCAACCAGAAACCTCTTCCCAAATCACCTTTAACTATAAACTAAACATCAGTAAACTCATCCACTGTTACATATCATGACCTTCATAATTCAATCACCTCCCAAAACCTCACCTCCCAACTATAAGGATAGGAGGCTTTATTTTTTCATTTTATTTTTATTTTATTTTATTATTTTTATTATTATTATTATTATTATTATTTTTTTTTTTTTGCGGCACCAGGGATCGAACTCACAACCTTGTACCTGTCATACAGGCACTTAAGTCACTGAGCCAAACTTCCAGCCCTGGTTTTTTGAGGCAGGGTTGCACTGTGTAGCTCAGGCTGGCCTTGTGCTCGCATTGTAGCCCAGGCTGGCCTCGAACTCACAATGCTTCTTCTACCTCAGCCTCCAGAGTGCTGGGATTAAAGGTGTGCGCCACCACACCTGGCTAAGTATAGGAAGCTTTAAAGGAACATGTAGATATAAACCACTCCTGGCCCCCAGATTCTTGTGGATCCCTTTTTGCAAAATACATTTACACCTCTTTGAGGGTTGCTGAAGTTCTAACAGTTTCACCATTGCTGAAATGTTCAAGTCAAGTCTCCTCCAAGATTTAAGGCTAACTCTTAGCTGTGACCCCCTATAAAAAAGAATAGAAAACTAAATACTGCTGATAGGCAAAGGCAGAGATTAAATGTACCCATTCCAAAAGGGAGAAATAGAGAATAGAAAGGAATGGGATCAAAGCAAGACCAAAATCCGGCAGGGCAAACATTAACTCCCATAGTTACTTCCATGTCTAGCACCTGGGGCAATCTGCAGAGACATGTGACTTTCAAAGAGCTTAAGTGGCCCCATCCCTATTACTATAGGCTTCCAAGTTACAAATTAATATACAGTTTCACCTTTTCCAACCTCTCAAATTCTACTCTCCATAGACACTTGGTAAAGTGGGAATGGGTGTGTATAGCAGACACTGCTGGTGACTTGTACAGATCCCCTATACTTGGCTTGTGCTATTAACTTTCTACTTCTAGGAGTATTATTTGCTACTGGTTCAGTTTATACCTTTGAGAATAGCCCGGGACCTAGAGGAGCCTCATCAACATGAAACAGAAAGCAGTAACAGCCAATGTCTGGTTGAATTTGAGATGCAAAAGTTAGCTCCCTCATCTCAAGGTGGCATTTATTTGTGGTAGTATTTATTTCCTGTGTAATCTGTGGCCTTAAATGAGTCCAATTTTTGCCTGGTTTTCTTTTTTGTACTAGTTCTGTCACTTCTTTACTGGTTTTATCCCAGTTCACTTCATCATTAAATCACATGCACAACTCATCATCTCAGGTTCTGTATCTAGGAGACCCAAACTAAAAAATAAAACTGGCAAAATGTAGATTTGTTTTGTGATGGCAAACTGTCTATAGACTAACAATTGGAAACTACTCATGCAAATTCTACAATATAAGGTATTCCTTGTTCCTCCTCCTTTTGAGAAACTACATTATGCTAAGTGGATATAGGACAGGACAGGAGTGTGTATACGTTACAGATTTTGCTAGCCTAGGGCTTAGCTATCTGTAACATGACATCCACCCAACTTGGTACTGGACCCAGGGAAACAACTTTAGCTCTCCAAGAGTAGCCTCCATGTTCTCCTTCTCATTCCAGAGATAAACCTCCTGCTCCCTTTTTGCGCATGTGCCGAGCCCCCTCCGATCCCAAGACTCCACAACTTGCCAAGCCTCCACTCCCAGCCCCCAATAAATCTTTCTGTCTCCTGTTTTACACAGGCAGATGCTCCTTCAAATCAGCTGTTAATATGCCATTTTGCCCACTTCCCAAACTCCTCCCCCAGCCAAAGCTGATGAAGGTAACTACACTTCTTTGTTCTTGTTGAGCACTTCTACATCCCAAATCTCTAAAGCTCTCCCATGCCCTCCACATTAAAGGCCTCCTCCTTATCTCTCTTGCTCTCATTTTCTCTGCACTGCTTTAGACTGAGTGCCCCCAAATACTCAATCAATATGTACATTTATAAAATCTATATGTAAATATGCTTATACACTGTGCATGCATTAATAAAATAAATATATTTATCTCTGTGTGAAATTTCAAAAGGAATTATCCAGAATATTCAACATTTCCAATAAATAACATGTATTTTTGCATGAAAGTCTCCCTTGAGATTTTTACAGTGCAAAACATAGCAGACACTGTACCTGTGTGCTTGTGTATCCATGTGCTCTCCTTGGCTAAAGCCAGCTATTTAGTGAAAAATGTACCGAGGGCACTTTCAAAATGTGACTGTTTTTGTGATCCATCATGTAAAGAACTAACCTAATAGAAGATATATTTTTAAGGTGAAAACTTAAAACACTGATAGACTTTATAATGGTTAGTTTACTGCAGACTAAACAATTTTAAAGCAGATATTTTTCACTTGAAATTTCTATTGTTATGGTGAACTGTAGCATGAAAGAATTAAGAAAGACTTTTATACTTTAACCAGACCTTTATTTTGCTCATTAATTCTTCATCCTGAACTGCTTGGGCATTATTTATGCTGATTTTATAACTCTGCAAATGGTTACACTGCTTCCTTTTAACCAGTGCATTCGATTTTAATGTCCAAGGAAGAACTGTCTAGATTAAAACCATCAGTGCATCTGTCAGAGTTAGGCTACTTTCAGGACTCTTCCTTAGCCCTTCAGTTCTGGGAAGATAGCCAGTACAGTAAAAGAAGAAAGATGTTTCAGGCCAAATAGTTAAATTTACTAATCTAGAGGGACTTGTATTCTAGCTAGTTAGACTTTTATTCACAGTTTCATGCATCTGTCCAATCAATAAAGCATTCCTTGTCCATGTAATAGATGCTGAGAACAACAGGAGCCTCTCAGGATATACATGATAGGCAAGGCACTTTTAATGTGCTCAAGGAACTGCAAGTGTAGGACTGGAAATCACAGGTAGACTAGTGTATCTTGAAGTATCATCTGCCAAGAGACAGTCAGTATAAACCAGGGACCAGCACTATAAGAGGAAGAACAAGGAAACAAAAAAGAGTTTTGTATAAAAGAAAAGGATTTTTAGTTTGTCAATGCTTTGGTTCACCAGAATTGATGAAATCTCTTATTTAAAAAATAGAAATTTAAAATGCATCAAATATCCAATAAAATTACCTGCATTCTAATAGTAGACTGGTGTCTGGGTGTGTGTGTGTGTGTGTGAGTGTGATAGTGAGTTTCAAGAGAAGAAGAAGTTAAACTCATTCAGTTAAGAAAAAATAAAAAGGAATGTCTGATATATTTTTATGCACCATCCAAATTGCTAAATATTGTGATACTTTGATTTACCCATGTTAAATGTAGGAAAAATGCTGTCAGAATAATCTACAATTTCATCCAAAGCTCTCAAAATGAATTTTTGACTAGATCTGAAAGCTCATAGCAATATTCATCTAATCCAGTACTACTCTGCCCTGGACTAAGTGTCTAAGATTAATTTGACAAAAACTTAACTTTTCCACCTGTCATATTCCAAGTGTGTTTTTTGAATACCAGGATGTGTATTATTTTTCCTGAATGACATAGAGTATTTTTGTCAAGTGCAAGAAAAATACAGACCATAAGTGCTTGCAAATAAGATGATAATCTCAAAATACATAAGTTACTTGCATAAATAAAATGTAGCATATAGTTCTCTGATTATCATTCAGATTTTCTATGCTTCACAACTAAATTTTTCCTACTTGATCTATCAATTATTAAAATATATATGTATGTAACATCTCTACATAGGATAGTAAATTAGTCTCTGCAGTTCTGTCAAGATTTGTTTAATTTATTTTGCAGTTATGTTGTTATTTTCATACAAATCTATAATCTATCTTCTTGGTACATTGAGATGTTTATAAATCTATAGTGATTATTTTACTATGATAAAGTTTTATGTTTTTAAATATAAGTTATATCTTATTTAGTACAGAAATTCCAGCTCCATTTTGCTTAACTCATCTGTGAGATACAATTTTTAATTATTTTCTTTTCTAAATTTTATGCAGATCCATTTAGTTATGCTTCTCATATTCAGGCCTTTGTCTTTCCCTTCTTCAAATTCTGTGTTTGCCTCTACCACATAACTGGGACATTACTTAAACCAGCTTTTCAGTTTGAGGTGTTTTAGACCACAGTTTGAATCCGACTTTCAGTTTGAGGTGTTTTGGAGAACACAGGTAATATGAATTTTCTCTTTCAATCACCCAAGGGTCAGAATAGAGTAACAAATATTCAGGAATAATTTAAACTATACATTCAGTACTATGGTTTGAGACTGGAAAATTTTCTTGCATTCCCCTGAAGACTTTGATAAATTTAAGATGATTCTTTTTTTTTGAGGTCTCTTAAGTCACATTTTCATGAGACTAGCTAAATGCTACTAAAAATTAGAAGATAGATATGACACTTTTTCAAGACCAAGTGTCCATATTATGATGCTTGAACTAAAATTCTCTTCTCAACCATTTACTAAAAATTGAACAATTTAAGACATAATGCAAGATAACTGAAACAAAACTTCAGTAGGCTTTTGGTCCAGCTTATTGTTTGCCTCAGTCACTTTTACTACATGTGCAGGTGAAGCAAATTTATATTTATGCCATTCATTCACAGCAATTTCCTGCTGTGTGTTGCTTTGTCTTGGAACATGCCAAGGGAGTGAATTTGTAAGGCTAATCTTTATTGTCTACTTGAATGAGCAAAATGATGTTTTCTGTACACATGCCAACTTCCCACGATGAATGTGATCATGTCCTATAAACATGTACTAAGAAATGTAAAAATTAAAAAATGTAATTAAAAGTGGTAAATTTAATTGCATGTCTACTATAATTTAATAAAGTTGGAAAAACAAGATTAAAAGAAGAAAAAGAGAGAAAATCCTGGAAAGATGATTGCACTGTGATAGAGCTAATCTCATCAGCATGCTAACCCATGGTGTCTCTGCTTTAGAAACAGTCGACCATGGATTGGAACCTCTTAAACTGTGACGTGATAAACCTTCTCTCCTTTAAATTGCTGCTATTGTATATTTTATTCCAGTAATAGGAAAACTGACCAATCTAAGGAGTGAAATCACAGAAAAGAGAATGATTTTTTCTTAATACTCCATAAAATCAATAACCTTCATCAACTTTTGGCCCAGGGATTTTCATCACGTATCTCTGAACCACCACCTGTTCTGTCCACTATCCTCTTGTTCTGGCTGGTTCCTACTGAGCTCAGTATTAGTTTACTGCTTTTATTATTTCATAGTATCTTTTTCTAAAATTGCCAAGCCCCAGTTTCAAGTTGCATTTCAATTAGTCTATGTAGAATGTACAAACCCACTTTAAACTCAACATTTCAGACATCAATTTTTCACAAAGAATAGTTGCACTGCTTTCAAGTTCTTCATAGCGGTTAACTACATTTAGAATATAATTTTCTTCAGACCACTCATCTCTGAACAACAAAGGTGGAACCTTCAATGCTTACTTGGTGAAATTCCACTTCTTACACATTCAGGACACTATGTCTGTTAGTGCCAGTTAAATGCTGAGCCTTTGGTAGTTCCCAAATTTGATCATATATTTTGATTACTTATGAGCCATTTTTAAATATCAGTGCTTTGACACAACTACATGCTTGTTAAATTAAAATTTCTTACCAAGGAGACTTGGATAGAGTTCCTTAAGTTTCTTAGAGTACCGTAATATGTATCTGTGATTGAGACCCACAATTTAATTCTCATAAATGCATTCAAGTTTCATCGTAAATTTCCAAATATTTATTACATTATAAAATCACTTTCTCATAGTTCCATACTTATTTTTCTTCTAAGAACAAAGCTTAAAATGGAATTATTTCATCAGAAAGAATCTTTTCATTGCAAGTTAGGAAGTGTTTATGAGCATACTGTGTTTTTAACATACATAATTTACTCTCTCCTGTCTTTTACCTCTCCTTTTTTTTTTTTTTTTTTTTTTTTTTTTTTTTTTTTTTTTTTTTTTTTTTTTTTTTTTTTTTTTTTTTTGTTTTTGTTTGTTTCTGTAGGGAAATCTCTATTGTTCTATTTTATTTCTCTGGTCCACTATAATAAGAAACGATATCTGTCAAATTACTATACACTCAATTAGTATTTTAACTAAATCAATTTGTTTATTCTCTGATGTCTTGTATTATCCATACCTCTTTCTCATCCTTCTCTAATGTATTTTACTTTTCAGATTCTAGAAGACACAGGAATCATCATAGATAAATTGGGTAACACTAGAATGTAAAATATTTTTTATTTAATAGAACTACCTTTGAAGTCGTATTGTAATTTTTGCAGCATTGTTATAATATTTTATATTTAGCACACTATTTTGTCACTTAGCAATGTTTCATAAAATTTTGTTGTAAAATCATTTTCAATATACCTTAAAGTATGGCACATCACTGCATATTTTATGTATTCCCTTAGAGTTGTTCACTAACACAAATTACCTCAAATAAGCATTTTATATACAAAAATTTTTAAATATTTTATATGTTTTTTCCTCATTGGAAAGCAATTTTAGACATTCAATAATAGATTTTAAGCTGGAGCTCTTTAAACATTGTCAAATTTGTAATATGAGTGCTTTGTGCTGTGTGTGAGTAATTCTGGAAATTTTTTATACACTATTTTAATCAAATTTAGAGCATGCTATCATGTATTTGCTTATTTGATGACCATTTCTAGTTAAATTATGATAATATAGCATATATATATATATATATATATATATATATATATACCAGTATATATTTGTTTCTGGAAATTTTATGTAGGTTCTTGAGAGCAGATTAATATTTTTGTTTTTCATTTTTACAATCCTGAAGGTAAAAATACTAGATTTGAAAAGTTTAGTCTACAATTTTCTTATATTTTCTTCATCTTGTGACCATATTTTTTAAAGAAAATATTAACGTACATGAGATTACCCTTGTGAATGTCCTAGGGTCATATAAGGATATGCTCATAGAAACTGGATATTTAAATTGTCCTACAAAATCAGAAATGTTTATTTTGCACCAGTAGCATTCCCCATCATTATGTTTTCATACGCAACTTAGCATAGCTAATAACTAATTAAATACATATTTATTTTTATCTGTTTTAACATATAACACATAAGCCATATAAAATGATTTAACTTACTGACCAAAGTGCTCTTTTCCTAGTCATGCTATTCAAGCTTACACCTAAGTAAAAAATGCAAGTCTTAAAAACTATACATTTTGTAAATCCTTGTAAAATTAATCATTTGGAAATTTGGAGCCACAGAGAACAGGGCATAAACTAAAACTTAAAGTTTCCTAATAAAAAATAAAAATCGTGCAAAAAGATAACATATTTCCATTTCTGAATTGTAAACAAGCCATACATTAATAATTATTGAGTTGTTGCTTTCATAGATTATTTCCAGTGAAAAGTTAATCTAAATTACCTAATTTAAACAGTAGTGATAATATAGATTCATTTTTTATTCACTTAAAATGTGTAAGAAAATGTAACTGCTTTGAAACATCTGCTAATAATTCTAATATCAAAGCAGTAGATTCCCATACCTCTGATGGAGTTTTTCTCATAATGTGTCCTTTACATTATTATCTATACCAAATTCTGTTTTATCCTGATGTTTATTCTTCCTTTAATATTTATCTCAAATGCAGGTGCTGAGCATCAGCACAACTACCCCAATTGCCTCTCCAATTATTGAGACCATGCAAATGGTCGATTTTTGTGAATCTGCATTCTATTGTTAGTTCAGGTCATCTGTATACTTAGAATAACATTTTTTTAAAGTTCTTCATTGTTATAAGCAATGCAAAATAAGCATTTAAAAATATTTACAGTAAATGCTATTTACTAGATTATTTATTAGATACTCTGGTCTTAAAATTCTATCCTGTCCATAAATATGATAATTTTAACATTTGCCATCTATTTCCTTCCCAGAAGTAATACTCTCAGCAGGCTCACCACTTCTGACATTTTCTTTCATTTTACAGAGATAAGTGGTATCCTGGAAGCATCTTGCCTACTCCGCATCGCATCAGCATTCATAATATTAATTGCCAAAAATTACCAGCTGCAAGAAGTTTTATCTAACAAAGCTGCTCTATGGCTTTCTCAAGACAATTTAGCACCATTTATGTCCCAAGCAAACACTTAGGTATGTAAATAGGAAGAAGCCCACAGTATAATTAATATTTAAAAGGTAAAATGTCAGACTTAGCTAAGCAATTTTTAACATTCTTCAGCCCTCCGCCCACTTTGCTTTAACCACATGTTCTTTCTAAAGATGAGCTCTCATATTTTACCAAGAAAGCTACAATTGATCTCAGCTAAGTATTTTGCTATAAAGTGCCAACAATTATCCAGGCATGTAGTGCTAGATTCAGGTTTGGGAATGAATATATTTTACTCTAAAACTTCCCTTTCTCATTCGAATACATTCATTGAAACAATGTATTTAACTCCAGAAAGAAAACTATTTGAATTAAGTTAGTGCAGCATGTTACAAATCATGACCATTCAAGTCTAAAGCAACTGGCAAGAAGAAATTCTACAAACTTTGATACATATTGATTAATCACCTGCCAATAAAATTCGTGCATATTATTTGTCTTAAAAATGCAATGAATTCAGATTATCTCTGTTAGCAAAGAGGTCAACTTTAGTCAGATATGCTGGAAGTTTGAAAGAGTCACATCAATTTCTGTCATTCTTGAGAAAACTCAATTTAGTTAAAGAGTGTTCTCTTTAAATTTAAAAAGATGGTTGGTGAAAAATGCAATATATGCTGCTGAGACATATGCTTATAAAATAGGAAGCATTGTGATATATTAGGAATTCTGATTTCTTAATCGAAACCTAAAATAACTTTTTGAAATATTTTCTATTTCTTTCAATGTTTTAGGAGTTTAAATAAGAGGAGACAGTGATATGTGAATAGAAATGAAAATATAAAACTGGGAAAATCTCATAAAGAAAAATTAGATAAAATCAGCCTATCCTAAAAAAAAATAAAAGAAAGATATGTAGAAATAATGAATAGGAAATATGTATTTAGCATGCCTGGATTTAGGCTACAACTAATAATAAAACATTAGTTGCATGATACTCAGAGCTGAGGTAACAGCAGAAGATCAAAATGGAATTGCAGGACATTTACCTCCAAATGTGTAAATAAATAATAGGGAATAGTTGGTTAACATATAATCAGAATATCTTTTCCAAAATGCATTCTTTCCATGATTCTGACATATTATCATTTATTATTTGATGATGTAATGAGAGAGTTTCACTGTGTTTTTATTTCAGTATTTCTGATGCTTCAATTTTTCTCAATTGTTTTTGCATCATTCTCCTTATAGTAGTAGGAAAATTAGTCTGGTGTAGTAAGCAAGTATTTTTTTTCCTGTGTTAAGATAGTTATAAGTTTAGCTGACATTGCCAGAAAATTAGCTGTAACATATAAGGAATTACTCCAGAAACTTGACATCTAACTTTGTTCATGTCCATCAGTATGTATTAGCTATGAAACAATGTCTGTATTTTATACAAATTTCTCTAAGATAATTGATACACACTTCTCAAATGAAATATTAAACATAACACTGCTTTCAATTTTAACACTTATTATTTACAAATGTATTACCTGGCCACAGGATATTACTGCTACACATTGATTTCTAAATGGACTTACTTTGGTTTAAAAACAAGAAAACTTCGCAACTACTGTCTTATTTAACTCTCTAAAAGATTACCAGTCATTCTAACAAACATTAAGTGTGTCTTTATCAAATGTCCTCTTCAGCTCAAATTTCTGGTCTATGAATTAAAATTAAAAATACAAATTATCAGAATTATTGAAACAGAATAAACAACCCATAATTGAGTGCATTGATATGGTTAATTGCAAATATACGGTTATATAAAATAATATATCTCTTGTAGTAGCAATGAGTTCTCAAATACCTTTCAAATTAGTTTAAGCATTTTCTAGAAGACCTGGTAAATTCAGATTATTTTCTTATGTATGATGTAATGGGATTTATTTATTGATTTTGATTGTAGACAAAACTTTTAAGAATTGTGGGACAACTCACAATAAGTGAATATGGATCATTATAATCATTCCTTTACACAAGCCATGTATTTGCTTACCAGCATCCTGATATAAGGCACAATGAGCTATAAAGCAGAGCCTCAAATGCAGCTAATTAGAGATATTAAGAGTATAATAAAAAAGTAAGTGATCAAGATAAAGAAAACACAAAATGTCAATTAAGAGTTGGGTGGAAGCTTTGAAAAGACACTTAACTAAGGAAGGTATGTTAATGACATACTAATTTCACCAACATGATCAGACATTAAGAAAGTCTACTAAAAACCACACAGCAGCAAGATATGTTATCACATTATATTAAAATATAAATGAAGACTGTGATAGTGTGTTCCAGTTGACAGAAAATTTTGACACAATTCGATATTTTTTTTATTACCTGCCACTCTCAAACACTATTGAATTCATTCATGTCAAATCAATTTAAATTATAGTCACAATACTGTATAGTGATGTTTTGGTCAACAGTATTGAATATTTGATTGTGGCCTGATAAGAATCTATTGCCCATAGACATCATAACCAGCTTTGTTTGCACAACAAATGAGTTGCCTATTGACTCATTTCTTAGAATTTCTTTTTGTCACAAGTGACACGTACATATTCTTATTAAAAGAGCTATTTGATTTATGAAATATTTTAAAATGAAATATTAAGTAAATTGAACATGTGGAACAATTGTAAATCTAATATATTGTATTGAGAATGCAAGTTGCCATAGCGTCTTGGGAAAACATTATAGCAGTTTCTTAAAAACTTAACAAGCATGCACTTATCCCATGAGCAGGTAGGGCCTCTGCTCCTTTGTTCAAGAATAATGAAAACTAAACTTCATGCAAAAGCCTGTATAGTAATATTTGCAGTAGTATTGTTCATAGTTTGTAAGTATTGCAAACAATCCAAGTATCTTTCAACTGATGAGTGAACACTAAGACACCAATACAAAGGAATAATATTCAACAATCAAAAGTATTTTTTTTTTTTTTTTGAGGCACTGGGGATTGAACTCACAACCTGGCGCCTGCCAGACAGGCGCTTAAACCACTGAGCCAAACTCCTGGCCCTGTAAAGAACTATTGACATATGTAACAATATAGATGAATGTCCATTGCAATTTTATAAATAAGAGGAGCCAGTTTCAATATATTCAATATAATTCATCTATATAACTTTATAGAAAATGCAAATCCTTCAGGTTTAAAAGAGGTAAAAAAAGTTATCGACAAAGAGAAAAGAAGGAATTTGGTGGGCTTGATAATCTATTCTGATGATTGATTTTGGTAGTAAACGTATAACTCACTGCATTTTTAACATTCATAAAACTATACTGTGTATTGCAAAGTAAATATTGTGCATTTTAATTTTTCAGAAAGTATAACTGTGAAATGGAAATGTATTGGATCTGAATCCATGTACCCAAATAATAGCTATATAAAATTATTTTGGACTGTTTTAAACTATTGTTTAAAAAACATAAAAGCTAGATAGAGGTGAGGCCAGTATCAGTTAAATATAATAATAATAATAATATATGTTTAAAGTCAAACATAAAATATTGAAATACATGCATACTGTATAAACATGAAAGAAGATGACAGGGTAGTTGCAGATATCATGCTAGTTTTATTCTACTTGCCAACTTCTATAGCATACTAGTGATTATCAAGGCAGGGAAACTCACTGAGAAGCATAAATACTATGACTGATGGTTGGTGTAAAAGAAAGTAACAGCATACATATTTGGCATTTCTCTCTAAGAAGATTAAAGGACTACGTGAAACGAACCAACCCTACTAAGCAGCAAAGGTTAATAGAGTTAGGAAATTTGAAACAATAGTACAATTTCCCTTCCCCTAATATGAATTTAGACACACAGTTTCTCTCTATTGTATCTTAATTTTACAGGGTAGTTGCAGATACCATGCTAGTTTTATTCTACTTTATAATCTTTAGCTAATTTTTATAAAATCTATGAAAATCCTAGAGAAATAAAATGTTCCACAGAACACAATTTTGAAACTGCTCTAAAGTCATAAATATTCAAGTACATGACAATGATCTTATTCTCATCAGTGCTACTAGAACAGGAACAAACCACGCTAGAAAGAAAATTAAGAAAGAATTGACAGATAAATATTAGGAAGGAAAATATTTATTGGAATATTAACTCGTAGAATTCCAAGTGTTTCCAAAAATGGATATGTATAAAGACAAACATCACTAAAATCAGTGAATTTTTTGAGAATATAACTGAATCATTGTAAATTCTACTTATTAAAATAAAAAGCAAGAACAGGTAACGTCTTTGAAACAGAAATATTGATTAGGTAATCTGAGAAAATTAGCTAATCAAGAAAATATACTAAAAACACAGAAGAAAGACCTGCATATATAAATGATTGTTTGTCACTAGTTAGACCATTTTCCCCCAGTCCTTCCATGCTTTTTGCACCATTTTCTATCCTCCACATTCTCATCTCATTCCTTAACTACAATAGTTATATTCTATAGCATGAATGTCTCTTCACATAGACTGATTTCCTTCCCTGTAAAGTAGGTAGCATTGCCTTGTTAGTTACTGTTGCATCGTTATCAACATGTACCAGTGTACATCGTACTGTTTGTCAGAGTTTTAATCATGTTTGCCCATCATTAAATCCACGAAGCCTAGTGTAGGACTATTATATAAAAAGTACATAGTCAAAATATAATACATCAATGAATAAATAAACAGTATCCAAGAAAATGGTTCTGTAGTTTTTTTTTCTGAGAAATGTATGGTAAGAAACAAGCCATTATGACTATTAATTCTCGAGGGATCCTGAGTGGAACAGATCAGAGGCCTGGGGAAGCAGGATTGGCAATAGGCCAGACATGCTAAAACTAGTACATCTCTTTTATTATAGCATCCTTTTGAGCAAAAACATCCTCTTATTTCCAGGAAACAAATATAATCCTCTTTTCTTCACAATGCATTTGAATGTATTTGTTCTCTACTTCTAAAACATGGCTTGCATTATACACAATATTCAGATAGTTTTTTACTTAAATAGCAGCTTCTCATGGTCTCTTTGAGTAGAACTGCTATTGTAAAGAAAAACACCTGCCAAGCAGTTAAGACCATTCTCTTTATGTTTCTTAGGAATTTGTAGTCCACGCACTAAATCTGTCTGCATTTTAGTTTAGTTTGCTCAGCAACAAGCAACAATACCACAAACTCTGACTGGCAGACTGTTTTCCTTTGACTCTTGATATTTCCAAAATTAACAGAGATGATGAACTGATTCAATGTTAACATCAAAACTTTCAGTTACTTAGAATTTGTTTTATGTCATAGGTACGCTCTTGTTTGAATCCATATAAACTAGGTCTAAGAGATCCACACCACTATCCTTTATCTCATTCCTTGAGATGGTATAGCTGCCAGCGTTTCCCAGTCCTGTGTGATTGTCTTATATACTAGGCATCCCCCTTCTGAGATTGAAATTATGCCTCAGAAATTTGGAATTTAATTTTGTCATGTTTTAGTATATATTAAAAGCAGTAAAATAAAATCTTAAATATTCTGCTAGCAGGGATCTACTACTGCATCAATAAGTATTTATCAAGAGCTAACTCTCTAATAAATGGAATTCAATTCCATGCATGGATTACTTAAGCAAATTTAATAAGTAGTCTATATTTAAACTGTCTTTTAAAAATGCAAATAATTGGTTGGAGTTTTCCTTTGTTTTAGTACACTCATTTGCTACACCAACTGGGATTTCAGAATTCATCTTTCATTTTTTCCAGAACTCATCTTTGAAACACTTGGTTTCAGGATCTATAAAATGAATTGATAATTCTTAGTTTTCAAATAAACTTGTCAGACATGTGAGTTCATAAAGTATAGATAAAAACATGTTTAAAAATTACAAGTATACCGTTCTTAGCATAAGGTTCAGCAGTCATGCATCCTTTTGTTTACTCACAGGAGTGGAAAATTTATGTCCCAAAATATGCACATAGATGTCTGTAGCAAATGTATTTATATTTGCCAAAACTTGTAACAAATCCAGATGTCCTTCCATGAGTGAATGGATAAACAAATTGTGATATATCCAGAATATAAAATATAATTCAAAGATTTAAACAAGGCTTCAATACATGAAAGCACATTGAAGAATTTTAAGTGTCTGTTGCTATATGAAAGAAAATCTTCCTGAAAAAGTTACATATTATATGATTGCAGCTATGTACCATTCTGGAAAAGATTAAACTATACTGAGATAGAAAAATCAATGGTTATCAAGGTTTCAGAGTGGGAAGAAGGAGGGAGGAATTGGTGGAACATAGAGGAGATTTACAACCATAGAATTATTCTGTATGACCCTATAATGAGAGATATATGCCATTATATAAGTGTCAATGCACACAGACAGTGCAGCTTAATAATGTCATTAATATTAATTTTGCATTATCAAATGTACATGTATATGTTATTGACTGGAAAAATGTATAGTGTGGTAAAGGAGTTTATGGAAACCTTCTGTACTTTCTTCTTAACTTTTCTGTACATCTAAATCTATTTCTAAAATACAATTTATCTTTTTTTTTTTTTTTTTCAAAAACTGCAGGATACTGGACAGGAAAACTGAGAATCTGAAAGCCTGATGAGGTTGTGGTATGGCAGGCACAGGGGCACAGGCAGGATGGTGAATTGCAATTTAGCGTTAGGGATACTATCTAATTTGGTCATGTACAAGCTCGAAGAGTATGTGTTTTGTCAAAGTCCCGGAGAACTCATTGCAATATATTAAGTGATGACATGAAGGAATCAATCTAACATAAACAGAGTGATGGAGGATATGTTAAGTGTGACAAATTTCATGGCAAGTGGGAGGGAACAGACAAATAGCAGGTAACTATAGCAAAAAGGTGTTAAAACTAAAGCAAAGCAAAAGAAACTTTTACAGAAATTCTACTAAACTGAAATAACGTAGGAATCCCATGTATTGTTAAGAACTAAGGAAAAACACGATGAACTGGTTTTTAAAAAATCTCCAAAACAGTAAAAAGCAATAGCAAGTATTATCCAATAAGGACCAGGGCCTGACAACTCACCCCAAATTCTAGATAGAGGGAACAGACCTTGGGCCTGTTCAGGAGCATAGAACAAGACGGTAACAAGGCAGAAGGTGCACATCAATGAAAACTCTACAAATTTGCAATCATCTGTATGTAAATGAGTACTTTTCATAACTCCTATTTGAAGTTAGAGATAGCTAGAAAGAGTTGCTAAACATCAGCTTATGGTGAACTGAAAAGAATTGAGCACTTGAACTGAGAACTTGGATTTTTTTTAAGACCCAGAGACTTAATGGGAAAACCACTATCAATTTTAAGCTAGTATGAATGATCAAACTTATGCTATTTTACCTGTAGTCATGATAATTTTTTTTTCAGTTTTCTTGAACTTGATGCCTTCGTTAGGTTAACTCTCTTTGTCTCTAGTACTGTGTGGGGTCCCTAGTTTTACATTGATCTTCTTGGAAGTCTTTGTATACTTTGTAGGAAACTACAACAACCACAATAGTGAATGTTTTCAAAAAACAGGAAAGCACCTAGGAAATTCAAATGCAGAATAATGCAGTCCAAAACTTGTTCGGCAATTGGCAGAAGGAGCATCAAAATGAACCTCTATCCCACATAAGAAGCTTTAAGGTGATAGGAAGAATAGTCATTTCTAATACTACACAGACTAAACGAGACATAGAAAAGTTCATGGTTTGAAATGGAGACAGAGTAGTTCATGTTATGTTTCAAGTGGTACAGAGTTAAAGATCACTTATGTAATTCCTATAGTAATTTAATGAAGGCACGATTTATTATTGTATTTTAGAATTCAACTTAAGAGTGTGAAGGATTTTGTCCATGGCCAAACAAATAATAAAGGCTAATGGTGAGAATTTAAATACAAATAAAAGTAAGTAATTCATCAATTAATAATCAAAAATGAAGTACATTACACACATATATATGTACACATACATCAAATATATTTGTTTACTTACAAAATATCAAAGGACATGCCCACTGTAGCAGCATCTAGAGTGACAGGTGCTAAAAATCATTTCTCTGCCAGTGTCACTGAGCAGTCACTGCCTAGCAGGGAAGGAGTAACCTCCACTGGAAGGTCATTGTGAAGGAGCATTTTGGAAATCAGAACTCTAGACAAACTACTGAAGTGAGGCTTGCAAATAGAAATGAATCTGTTCTGGTAGTTTGGTTTCACTCTTTGAAGTAAGTTTATAACACATTGGCTAGACAGAAAGACGACATGTTCATAAAGTATAAAAGCATGATTTCTTTTCATTTCAACTCCTTTCAGAGGCAATGAAGATATTGCATTGAACTAAAATATGCAGTTAAAGTCAGTCTAATGAGTCAATTTGTACAGTTTTTGATAATAGATTTTCAGGTCAAATGAAGATGGAATGAAAGAAGCAGTACACAGGCAAATTGTCTCAATTTAAGTTTAATATGACAGTGAACAGATGGAAAATCTGAATTATCATTAAAAATGTAGAAAATACGGGGAGCAAAATATATGAAAGTAATACCTGTGTGTATATGCATACAAAATACAGGCAAAAAGGAATTTGAGCCCTTTGTTACATGTCTGATTTTTAAATTTCAATTCATTGATATAGGAGATGTTAAAATTAACTATTGAGTATCCATAAAATTCAAATGAAAATATATTATAAAAGCTATAACATTAAATGTACAAATCTGTAATCAGGGCATCCTGAAACTTAGCATTTTACCAATATCCTATCTCAAAATATATAAAAAAAAATAATTAAAAAGGCTGGGGATGTAGCTCAGTGTGCAGACTCTGGGTCAACCCACAGTATCACAAAAAAATAAAAATAAATAAAAAGAAGCAAATTATAAAATTTATAACACCAAGTACATATTTAATTTAAATGACCAAGATGAAACTATGTTAAATATTTTACATAATTTATCATATTTACATTTAAGTAGTTCTGTCTAGTCAATACCTTACCAGATTTGGTCGGGGGCAATAATTCAGTGATAGAGTGCTTGCCTAGGATGCATGTGTCCATGGGTTTGATTCCCAGCACCAGTGAAAATCTTACAAAGATTATCCACTTCCTCTTTTTGAAGAAAAATACAGCACATCAAAATTAGTGTGAATTTCAGAATTTCAATCCCAGTTCCTCTGCTAATTAGCTATGTGAGTTGAGTTAGTAACTCTTTCCTTATTTATAAATTCAAATGTACCTTGATATATGATAGGACTACATCCCCACAATCCCATTGTAAATTGAAAATATCCAAAGTAGAAAATGCATTTTATATATATAATCAATCCATCATCACATCTCTCAGAAGACACTGGACAGTGTCTTGTGATCATAGGACAGAGCAGCTGCTGTAACTCCCAGCTGCTGCCCACTATCATGAGAAGTTATTTTACTACATATGACTATCTCTCAAAAAGATAAAAATTCTAAATTTGTACTGAATGTGTGCAACTTTCACATACTGGTAAAGATGAAAAATCATAAGTTGAAGCATTACAAATAAAGAACAGTCTATAGTCATTTTTATCCTCTCTCTCTGTTAAGAAGTATAAATGAGACATAATGGATAGGAAGTTTCTTAGAATTTACATCCTACCTAAATAAGTCTTTGATACAAACAGGGTTTTAAGGGTTGGGTATTTAGCTCAGTGGCCTAACCCCCTGCTTGGTAGGAGAGAGGTTGTGAGTTCGATCCCTGGTATAAAAAAAATGGGGTTTTATATTAAACTTCATCACCTATGGATGAATAACTGGCACAAATAAGAACTTGTACAACATCACAGTATTATAAATTTACAAAGCTGAGCTATTGATATTTAGAGGAATACTTAAATATATCTGAAATGCTACAAACAAAATCTAGCTATTTGCCATCCTGATTGTCACTCAAAAAATTTACCCAACCTCATTAAAGACAGTCCAACTTATGATGGTTAGATTTTAGATTTTTTCAAGTTTGCGATGATGCAAAAATCTTAAATGTTGAATTTTTATCTTTCCACAGAATAGTCATATGCAATAAAATACTGTCTTGGCAGCAACAGTGAGCTGCAGCTCCCAGTCAGCCACAAAATCACAAAGGTAAACAACCAGTGCTCTCCAGAGTATTGTGTGGCTAAGCTACAGTGTTCAATAAGTTAAGTCTATTAAATGTGTTTTGCCTCCTTGATATTTTCAACTTATAAAATAACACCATCATAAGCTGAGGAGTATCTATGTCAACTTTAATAAGTAAATAAATAATTATTTAGGTTAATATTAATTACTTTTTATACTTAGCATTAAGAATCAAATCAAACCCATTTAAGTCTTCCTCAAAATACATACAGTTCTCTTTGGAATAGGCTATAATGCACAAGACAAAACAGTTCTGATGTTTGAAAAGTATAATAAAATCATGTGACTTATACAAAATTAAACTTCAAGTTATCATCGAAATTCTTCCCTTTCCTTAAAAACTGAACTTTGGAAACATGACAGACTTAGTAATTCCAAATTTAATTTATCTTATAATTTATTGGAATCAGTCATGTCCCCCATTTCAACAAAACTCTTGCAACCTGAATCAAATCCAGTATCATGACAGCAATCAAATCCTAGTTGATCCTATATGCAGAATGACCTACTCCCTACTTTTTCACAGAACTTCTGGAAACACTTTTCTAGCATACTTCTTGGTTGCCTCTGCATGCATCTCATCCAACCAGTTCCTTAACTTTTAAGGATATTGGAGTCTGTTCTGCAAAGAAGAAGCATCATCTTGTGTTTCTTTTCTCATTCTAAAACAACAGAATTATATATAAGCCAAAGGTTTCAAGTACTACTTATAAATTGATGAGTGAAAATACAGTAAATATATTTTAAGTATGGCAATAATTCCAACCTCTCAACCATATTTTACGTGTACATTAGATATTCCTAAATTGAAATTTTGCATGTATTCTGGCTTAGATTAATAATTGATCTCTAAATTTCTCTAAATTTTTTTTTCTTTCACCAGACACTTGGTCATTCATGTCAAAAAGAAAAAACAAACACTTGGATTCACATTTAACAGTGATAGGTCTCTTAGTTCTCATACATAATTAAACTCTGAGTACCAAAGATTCTACTACAGAACTGTCACATAAATATGAATCTATTTGTTCATCTACTCTGAAGCTATATCAGAATCACAGGAATTTTGTATTATTTTAATATTTTCTAAATTTCTGTATTAGTCACTGTTCTCCAGAGAATTAGAACCAACAGGAGATACAGCTACCTGTCTACACAAGTATACATGCATCTATCTATCTATCTATCTATCTATCTATCTATCTATCTCTCTGTCTGAGAGAGTTTAATTATGGGAATTGACTTGCATGGTTATCAAGCCTAAGAATTCTCACCATCTATTATCTCTAAGCTATAAAACACAGGAAAGTCAGTAGTATAATTCAGTCCATTTCCAAAGGCTGGGGAACAAATTATATGAGTCTGAATGTGAACACACAAGAAGAAAGAGATCTTAAATCCAGAAGCAGATGACTTTTCAAGTGTAGAATGGGTGAATCCACCTTCCCTCCACCATTTTTTCCCTCTGGGATTTCCATAGATTAGATGATTGCCTATGTTGTTGAAGGTCAATCTTCTTTACTTAGTCTACTGAGTTAAACGCTACTTGCCTGCAAAGTCAATTTCAGAAAAACACCTATAAAGGTAACACTTGCCAGGTATTTAGGCATCTCCTGAGGCAGCAAAGTGGACAATAAATTAAGAATAATCATCACTAGTTTTCACTCTGATTCCTTTTTTATGTTGCAAGTACAGTCATCAATGGAGAATAAAACCTATCCTACTTCTAAATGACAGGTGTTCTAGCTCCCCACTCATTAGTAGTATTAAATACAAATATGCTTGACATAATGAAAACCATACCATTGTTGTTAATAATAGATGAACCAAGAATCTATTTGCAAGTCCTAGTTGAGGAATTTATAAAATCAGTCACATTACTTAACTTCTCAATTTTTATAAATTTGAAGTGACTTTTTACACAAAGGAATTCAATATGACAAATCATATGCAAAGTACATCATGATAGATGCTAAAATACATGAAGTAGTATTCATGTAGGCTCATTTACTACTATATCTTGTATTAATGAAGGGTCCAATTTGTACCAGATTTGGACATACGGGTAGGAGGTTTTAATTTAAAACACAGACACATTTTGGGTCTAAAATTTTACTAAGTGATCTGCATCTCAACCAAAGGATCATTCTCCCTGACTCAGCAAAGTTGGCCCATAATTCTGTAGATTGATAGAAACTTGCTGTTTGGTAAGATGACACAGCAAGACACAGTTCTCACGGTTCAGGGAAGAATCTACGACAAAGTGAAACAGGAGAACTTCTTTGGACCCAAGGAGGAAGTCAAGCTGGAGACCCTCATACTGGTGTTGGCTTCCGCTGCGGGCAGAGTCATCTGCAATCCGCAAGTATGGCAAAATGGTGAACGAGTTGCAGAACTTGACAGCGGCGGAGGTGATGATGTCGAGAGACCTGACCTCAGATGAGAACGACCAGGTCACTGTGAAGATCTTCGGGCATTTCTATGCCAGCCAGAAGACACAGCGGAAAATCCCAGACATCCTGGCCCAAGTAAAGCAGCAGCCCCAGAAGGGACCGAGCAACTAGGAGCAGGCTCAGAGGAAGTGACCCGCAACCTCCCGTGCCCTTAGCTTCAGACTCCGGGCCGAACCAGAGGGCCTGCTGTCCCCAGCAGACCTGAGAATGCGTGGGAATTGGGGACCACGGAGCCAGTGGGAGATCGGGTTTGCCCACCCACTTGACAAAGCGGGTGAGGAACTTGATCTCTGGTGCAGCCAGACCCTTAACCAACTGCACCAAGTTGCCCACCCCTTGGGCATCACCATAGAAACCAGCTCGGGTACTTTTCAGTGTGGATTGTTGCAGGAAATTCTCCGCCCCTCCTCCCCCCAAAAGGTGAAATCCGGTCCCTGGGGATGACACATAAAATTTCCTTCAGGTTTTTAAAAACAAAAAACAAAACAAAACATACAAACAAACAAACAAACAAAAAACCATACTGTAAGGGAAAAAGGAAAACACTGACTTTCCAAGTTGAACTCCTAAGAACACAATTTTTTCAAAGAAAATTATGCAAGTACCCTTTGAGATGAAGAGTAAAGTTTCTCCCTCGAAGATTTAGAGCACCTGATGTTTGGTCAATGCTAGCTATTGCTGGGAATGTACAGCAGAATGGTCGACAGTTTGGGCTCTGGTGAAAACCTGTCTAAGGTTGCATCCCGACTCTCCACTTTACTGAATACACGATCCGGGGCCTTCTTATTTCCTTGTCTGTAGGTGTGCATAATAATACCTCTTGCTTCATTCAGTTATTTAAGGATTGAGTTAGATTGTTCATGAAAATTTTTGGGCACAGTAGATACACATCAGCGGTTTATTATTTCAAAAATCTTACCTGAATTGTTTTTCACATCCGATTTTGTCATCATCATCACAATGCTGTCTATGTCAAGACAATGTTAGCTTCCCTTACGATGCCACCACTTTGCAATTGGTCTTTTCTGCTCAAAACCTCTCATTCGTGCCTTCCATAGGCGTAAAACACTACTTGCTCTCCAATGTGTTCTCAAATAATTTTTCACAAGCTTTCTATAGAAACTTTAAGAAGAGTTGATGATTTATAATAAATACTTTCTTAAAACTTTATTCATTACAGAACAAAATTTGTAAAGTAATTACATAAACTCAGTGGAATAATTGAACTCATTTGATAGGATGAAATTTTACTGGAATGGCTAGAGGTACTTAGTACTTGTTTAAAAAAAAAAAAAGAAAAAAGAAAAGTAGAAAAAATCTTCAAAAAATGAATCCTGTGGTAAATAATTTGTTTACCAGAAAGATATTTTGAAGACATTGACTGTATATTAATATGCTACCATTAGTCCTACTTTCTCCTAACATCATGTGAAAAGGAGAAAGATGCTTACAATAATGTAAAGAAAAGTGGAGTAATTAAAATCACAAGTTCTAAAATGAAATTTCTGTATCCTATCACTGGTTTTTCAATCTATTACCTCTGTAAGCTTTGGCAAGTTCCTTAGCTTAGATCTTGTGAAAATAGCTCAACAGTCATTGGCTATCGTAAGAAACTCGGGTTAAAATGAAATATAGTGGTAGAAATGGAAAAAATGTAAATCAAGAAACAGTTCCTGTAATTCAAAGAAAAAATAATGAATGTTATTTTGTAGAAAATGAGATAAAGAACTCACACTTTCAAATGCCAAAACTATCTAAAAGCTGTGAGAATTAGAACAACACAGCACTGAAGCAGAGTTGTATAAGTTAAGTAAGGTCACAAAACATACATTTTTAAAATAAACTTACTCATGCATGGTAAACTCATGTGTGCAGACTCCTACTGTATATCACCAAAACAGATTGAACTATTAGGAAAATGGTAATGGAAATTCCACTGGAAATTTTGTAAAGCAATATGAACAGAAATGTTCTTGAATGGGAGAATAATCATTTTAAAAGATACCAATTTTTCCCACGGTTGTCTATGGAATGCACGAAATTTTTACCAAAATACAAGCAAGGTTTTATAGACATAGACCTTGATTATTTTACAATGGATATAGAAATGGGTATAAAAAGACCTGGTTACAGAGTGACTAAAATGCATTATATTTAAAGAAGATAAAGTGGAAGAAACTATTTACCCAGCATCAAGTCTTTCTATGTATCTGTACTATATAGTTATGGTGATCAAGACTATGTATTACTGGCAGATCAAAAGCCAAATATAGAACTCATAAATAGCCCCATATATGTACTGTTCACTTATTCTCTACAGAATACAAAACATTTCAATGGAGGAATGAAAATCTTTTCAAGAATGTTGGTGACAAAGAAATTGGATATTCGTAGGGAAAAAAAAGCAAGAAAAAGAGCCTCAGTGTACACTTACCTTCTATAGAATTTAAAATGATTATAAATTTATTTGTAAAACGTAGCACTCTGTAATGAACAGGGCAGTTTAAAGACTTAGTGTCACTGGAAGGAGTCTAAGGAAGTCACCCAAAGAAAGGATGGGATTTCAATTTACACATGTAGTGGGTTGTAGCTTGCTTCACTAACTTCTAGTTCAAAAAGGAATTTTCCCAATGTATGTGTGGCACAGGAAGGTTTACAAGGCAAAAAGGAACATACTCTCAGAGAGGAGTGCTGGCCCTCAAGAGACAGGCACATTATGGTCTGGAGTTGGGTATACTTATGATTTATGTGGTGTTGGGGTATCTTCAAAGTGGGTGATCATGAGTCTATATGCTCACTGTCAGATTACCTATTTACCAGGCTATGTTAGAATGCAAACCATTTTACATGCATTTGGTTGAGACATTCTGCCTTCTTACTAGTGCTGTTTTTTTGGGGATGGATCTCTGTGGAAGGAAGAGCAATATAAAGGCAAAAAGCATGGACCCAAAGCCTTATTTGCAAGTTCTTTGTTGCTCTATGACCCATAGGAATTTGGTTTGGAGTGAGTTTCCCTGAAAGAAAAAGGCACTGTAACCTTGAGGAGCATTTGCATCCAGAAGCTGCAGGTTCTCTATGATGTCCAACTTTAAAATCACAATCCCTTGTCTCCTTTATACCTTTATTTCATCCATCCTACCTCAGTAGGGCTCAGTGACATTGTACCAAAAGTGTGAACCACAAATTTTTACAAAAATTAACAATTTAACCTTCACCAAAATTAGACCCTTGCTATTAAAGGCTATAAAAAGGGTGAAAGGGCAGGCTAAGACTAAGAATAAATCTTTTCAGTCCACGTATCTGACAAGGCATTTGCATCTACAAGATATAATGAACTCTCAAAACTTCACAGACAGAGACATGTACTGAAGTGTACATAAGAAGGATAAACAAGCACATGAAAAGATGTTCAAATCACTAGCCATCAGAAAAATGTACATTAAGACAATGCAGTGATATCTCTACAGACCCAACAAGAAAGTTTTAAAAAAAGAGATGAAGATAGCTAATTCTGGCAAAGATTTGGAGAAAAAGTCTTTGGTTTACTCCTGCTGGAAATGTAAAGTGGTGCAAATTATTTGGGAAATATTATTTTACATTTTTTAACAGTACTAAAACCATACACTTAACTATAGGACATAGAAATCATACTTCTTGATATTTAGCCCTGAGAAATAAAAACTTATTTCTATTAAAGAATATGTACATAATTCTTTACAACAGATTAATTTACAATGATCTAGAATGGGAAACAGTCAGAATATTCTTGAATTAATAATGATTAAATGTTTGTATTAGTACCATGCTCTACACCTCAGTAATAAATAGGAAGAAATTCTTGATAAACACATCTTGGATAAATTCATGCCAGTTTAAAAAAGTTAGAAAAACTCACATGCTGTAGGTCTCCATCTATTTAATATTATCAACATAATGAAATACACAGATGGAGAACAAATTAATGTTTGTCTGGAGTTAAGGATAAAGAAAGAATGAGTGTGGCAGGAAAAAAGGTGAAGCTGTAGAGAGATCTTTGTCGTGAAGGCTTGTGTCTGCATTGGGATTGTAGTGTGATTCAGTAAGATTCTACATGTCCCCCAAAAGACAAAATATTCACACAGAGTGCAGCAACATCACTTTCTATCCTTATTGTGTTTGTTTAATCAGTGATCAATGTGGGAAACTAGGTGAAGAGTTTCTCTCCATCATCTTTGTAACTTCCTATGAACCCGTAATTATTTCAAAATAAAAAGCTTAATAATAGATAAAAATATACATGGTTCTGTGGCTTCAGGGTCAAAAGACTTCTTGAAAAGGCACAGATACTACAAACTAAAAAAGAGAAAACTTTTGTAAGACTGAGAAAGACAAAGAAAAAATATTTTGCAATCAATATAGTTGAAAACAAATGTGTCAATAAAAATAAAAAAGTAAAATGCCAAGATGGATGGTGGTGCACACCTGTAACCCCAGCACTCTGACAGGCTGAGGAAGAAGGATTCAAAGTTCAAGCCCAGTCTGGGCAACTTAGTAACTTAGCAGGAATCTGTTTGAAGATAGAAAGATAGCTGTGTGAGGGTGCTGAGTTCTATCTGCAGTTTCATGAAAAATTATGTGTGTGTGTGTGTGTGTGTGTGTGTGTGTGTAAAAAATAAAAGGGGAAATAGATAAGCCAAAATAAAATATATCAATTGTGTGAACAAATTCACAGAGGAACAAAACAGAATAATCAACAAATATATTAAAAATGCTTCCGTCTAATTAGCAAGTAAAGAAATACGGATTTAAAGATGAGACACATTCTATTTTTTCCATCATTAATTGATGGTTTGTTTCTAACACAGAGGCCTGTTTTTCTCTTTTCCCTCTATAGGTATGCTGATTATATTTGATTCAATGTTCATTGATTTCCCCAACATCAAAGTTTGATCTCTCCTGTCAATCTCTGTCTCTTTATTGATACTGTCTAATTTTTTAGAAAATGTGGTATCCTCTTGCATGATGTAAATTCAAGTAATATACAAGATATTTTGCAAGATTTTTTTCATTGAGTTAAAATTCTATCTTTTTATACATTGTCAATGAATACTTTTATTCAGTTCTCACTTGAGGGCATATGAATTATAAATATTTTAGATGCTGCTGCTTATTTTATGGCTGTATTAATATGATTTTCTTTCTAATACTGTTTAATCATTATCTTTTATCTTTTGATTTTCTTGAATTTACTCATTTTAATTTTCCATGTAGACTGTCATGTACATACTCAATTGTGTATCATCCTTTACATTCTTTCCATTATATCCTACTATTCTAGGGCAGTTCTACCTTACCTTTTACTCTTCTTCTAAGCTCTTTCAGTTCATGTGTTGGCACTCTGTATTTTACCAGGTAGACTTATAGCATTTCTACTGGGGTTTTTTAGTTAATTTGCCAAATACTGTCTTTGCAATGTTTCAGAAAATATTTCAATTGTGAATGTCTTCTTTCTTGGTAATATCTCTTGGATATGCTAATTTTTTAAATTTCGTAAATGTGCATCATTGTATGGACCTTATATTTCAATTTTACATATAAATGTTTATATTGAGAAAGATGATTCTAGTGTTCTTTTCAGAAGACATTCTTGCTGACCCAGGAAACCTTTGAAAATGTATTGCTGCGTGGGTTTGTGTGCACGAAGACTATTTTGTGTATCTTGTTTGTATAGTGTGTGTGTTACTTAGCTTTACTCTTTCCTCAACAAATAAGATTACCAGCTTTGGGGACACTAGCTGTCTAGAGTCTAACACCGTGCATTGTCTGCATCGTCAACCAATTATATTGTTTGATTCTTCTCATTCTAACACAACTCAAGAACATCATGTTATATCCTCTACTATGAAACTATACAGTTGAACTCTTCTCTGCATTTTCAGTCAAGAATTTTATCATTTCCTTTGAAGAGTGCCTTATCTTTTATGCAGAATCAAACTGATGAATTTGCTAAAATTCATTCAGTCATCTTTTAAGATTCCTGTTTGATTTTCAGAAGCAGTTAGTTCCTCTCCATCTACTCAATGTACTGTCTGCTTGCAATTTTATTGTAACTTTTGAGATTTCTGAGAGAAGAAAGGGAACTACTGTTGAATTTGATTATTCTGAAATGTATAGTACCACCTAGTTATTATATTTACTATAGGAAGAACATTCCCTGTATATTGTGGTTAAAACAAAGTTTTCACAGAACAATGTAGAAAATCATGATGTTAGAAAATCATGTTTCCTATGTATGCTAGAATATATGTACTTTTTTGTTATACAACAACAAAAAGATGCACTATTTATTTATTTATTTATTTTGTGGCACCAGGGATTGAACTCAAAACCTCACGCCTGCCAGACAGGTGCTTAAGCTGTTGAGCCAAACTCCCAGCCCCATTTAACTTATTAAATGATGCTTTTCATAATAAAAAGTAAATATAGCTCTGTGATGGAAGCTTCTAGTTATTGTTTTATAAGACCATATAATAAAGAATTAAAAAATTGTTGTAAAGTATTGCTTTCATGCATTATCTAGAGGCTAATGTTAATAAAAGGAGAACTCTCAGGAGTTTAAAAATTTTGGGTCATATGTGTGAATATGTCAATATAATTTTGTCACCAGCAGGAACCATGCTCTATCAGAAGATCAGTATGCACTGTAATCAAACTTGTGGTCAATGGAGATTAAATATTGACAGAAATTCCTTGCTTAGTACTAAACTGAGTAGACCCTAAGTGGCTCAGGGAATATTGCCATTAAACAGTAAATATGTGTAATAATTATGCTTATAAAGGTGCTATTTATTGATCTATCATTCTATACAAGAGTCTGAAGTTAAATTTCCAAGTTAAATGTTAAAAACTAGTTCAAGAGCAATGTGTGAAAAACAATATTGGATTTCACAGCAGCATTAAACAGAGTTTCTTAATGAGCTGATTCACAGACAATTAACATATCTCACAGTGAGGAACTTGACAACAGATTGTGTGTACCTAGAAAATTAAATCATTCATAGCATTCTAAAATTAGTGTTCTTGTAAAGGGTTTTAACATATTATACTTTATTTCAGTTTTAAAGACAGAAGTAGAGGAAATAAAGGAGGAAAGGAAATAAAGAAAAAAACAAGAAAAAAAGGAAGGGAGATAGGAAAGGAAAGAGAACTTTAGTTCTTGGGACAATGAGTATTTGTAGTAGTCACTGGTTTTTCAAGTTTCTAAGAACACTTAACTTGAGTTGAATTAAGTTTCACTCTATCAGAATGAGTGGATTTGTAGATCTTAAAGTTAAAAAAAATACCAAAGGGAAAATTATTTAGGGAAGTCTAAATAGCCTGTTTAATTCAATCTTCTTCACAGTATATTTAATCAGAACTTTACTTTGCCTCTATAGCTATAATATACTTAATATAAATGGAGAATAAGGACTTAGTATGAATTTTGTTGTCCTCTCGAATTTAAAGGACAATACAGCAAGCATATTTAGTCAGTTAGTATTTATGTAATATTACAAATCACTCCAAGTAATTAATTCCATAAGCATAGTGAGATCCTTGTCCAGTTTGCTCACGGTTGTGCCCTTGAAAGTGCAGAATAGTACATGAGACTTAAAATACGATAAAAAATATTTCTTCAATGAATGAAAAATGTAATAGAGATTTAAAGTATTAGTGAAATAAATGAATAGGTACATTTTTAAAAACAAAGAAATATAACATGCCCCTTCCGATCCATTATTCAGTTATATAAATGATTTATGTAGAACTTAGGAAGCCATGTCAATTATCATAACAAATTACATATGGTATTCAATACAACAATTTGCATAAAACTGTATGAGTTTCTTTTTATGAAATTATTAACCTATAGGAAACCTTCATAAAATATATGTTGGTCCTTCTAAAAGAGGAAAATATTTTACTTTTTGACTTAGTTGAAAAATTATATTTTCTATATGTGTGTAGATTGAGTGTAATTCTGATTATTTCAATGTTAAAATAGAGTTGCTGTTTGGTATGGTTTGTGTCTGAATGTCACCTCGAGGCCTCAAGAAGTCATGGGGGTTGGGTTTTCCAAGGCCACTGTGTGATAATTCACTTAGGAAAATTCCATGAAGCTAACCTCCAGATCACCCCAGGGTGGGGAAAGTGATTAAGAGGAAGTACAATGTGGTCCGTTCGCCCCTGAAAGAATATGTATGTAAAAAACAATGTATTTGCTAAACCAAATTCTTTGTATTATTCACAGTCAGTTACAGATTGAACTCCTTGTTCTAGATTTAGCCAAGAGTAACAGGTGACTCTACTAATCAGGATGTGGATTTTTGCTTTAAATTCTGCCTGTTATAAGGGGTCTGTGCTGTCCTGCCATCTCCCTTGTGGAACAGGCAGTTTGGCTGCTGGGCTTGGCTGAAGGCTCTTCTAACTTCACAATTGGCTGCTGGGTTTCCTGTACTGGTTTTGAAGCCATAACAACTGAATCTAAAGTTTGTGATTGATTCATTGGCTAGTGTTGGGTTTGGCAGGTGTGGCTGCTACAACTTTAAAGAGAGGAGAGGAAGTAAGGAAGAAAGAGGAAAGGAAAGGGAAGGAAAGGGAAAGGAAGGGAAGGAAGAAAAAAGAAAAAAGAAAGAAAGAAGAAAGAAAAAGAAAGAAAAGGAAGGAAGGAAGGGAGAAAGAAAAAGAAAGAAAGAAAGAAAGAAAGAAAGAAAGAAAGAAAGAAAGAAAGAAAGAAAGAAAGAAAAAGAAAGAAAGAAAGAGAGAAAGAAAAAGAAAGAAAGAGAGAAAGAAAGAAAGAAAAAAAGAATTTTAACTCTTGGGACAATGAGCATTTTTGTCACTGGTTTTTCATATTTACAGAAGCTTTTAATTTGGGCTGAATTAAATTTTACTTTATCAGAATAAATGGATTTGTAGACCTTTACATTTAAAAAAATTTACCAATAGAAAAAAATTTAAATAATACCCACTGTAGGGCTGGCAGCCTGCGTGCAATAAAGGGAAAAAAAGAGGCTTGTTCTCCCTTTTGTTCTTCTTGCTCTTGCTGTGTGTTGCAGCCCCAGCTGCCTAGAACTGTTGCCCCTCTGGCATGTGCCACTCCACCTTGGAGCCACCCAATTGTGAACTAAACCTTCTACAACCTGTGAGCTAATTAAAACCTTTTCTCCTTTAACTTTCAGTGTCAGGCATTTTGTCTCAGCAATGACAGTGCTCAATAGCAGGGTGAACACAATATCAGTTTGATTACAGAAAAGACTCCTCTTTAGGAGAATAGAATGTACTGACTAAAGAGAAGGATATTTTAAAATATAAGCAAGCATTTATTTGTTTCTTTGTAAATGTTCTAGTTGTAAAAAAAAAAAAAAGCTTAAACCATGGATGGTCTCAGCTCATGTTTACAATTTGATGGCCTTCAGAAATCTGAACTCTTTTCCCATGCTCTTCTTCATTTCTCTGAAGGAACTCTCAGAGGGCATTTAAATCCCCAGTTCCTCCATCAAACTTTATGTATTATTCACTACTGGGGCACTTTGCATTTTCTAACCTGTCCCCAAAAACGCACATTGATATCTTCTCTCCAAAAAGAGAAAATCACTAATCTGCTTCTAGAGAATAAGATTCTTCACCTTCGTAGTATGAAGTGAATGGATTCCATCTAACAATAACATCAGATGTGTTTTATTGCTCAGATAAATGACAGGTCCCCTGGAATTAAATTGAACCGATAACTCAAAAATGGAAGAGCTTTAAGGTCTTTCTTTTCACTGAATTGAGTTGTAGATGTCACCCTTTCTACCAGGCATAATATATTGGAATTTTTATTTGTGACTCCTTTCCAAACAGACAGTAAATTAAATGTCTTATCTGTTATCATATGCATCTGCAACACATGTTCTTATTCTCCCTGTGGCAAGTTATACACATGATTTCAGCACAGAGCTTTCTCTGTAAATAGATGTTTCTATATTTTTTATCCTGTTAACCTTGACAACCTCTTCCATGCCAGGCTTCCTTATTATTTTCTTTAATGTTAGTATTAAACAGCAAAAAATATTATAAGAACCTTCTAAATGATACTTATTAGGAAATATTCTCATATATATACTCTATGTGAATCTAAAATTTGAATGTTTAAACAAGTTATTCTATCAAATTCAACATCAAACTGACAACACCCTTTATAACAACAATTTACCAAATGGAGAAATGTCATACACTGAATGAGCATTATCCTTCATGCTGATAGGTAAAATTAATGAAATAATTAAAAAGCCATAAGAGGAAAATGATGAGTGTCAGAAGACACCAACAAGATGGAAAACAAAATATCACTAGAATGTTAATGGGACTGCTATAAAATACTCCAATCTCAAGGCGAAGGAAACTTCATTCACAGAGCTGAAATAATTTCCATGATTATTATCTTTAAAACTGTAGAACTATTCAGTGTTGCAACAGATCATGTTCCCATGCTTTATCAAGATAAATATAGTTAACCAAGCACTACACATGAAACTTTAAAAAAAATGTGCAATCTTTTTATATTTTATATTAAAGAACAAATAGTCTTTGTAATGCAAAAGCTAAATAAAAGTCACCAGTAAACAAGGAAATACCAAGTACCTCAGATAACAATGTCATAGTAACCACATTTTTCTATGAAAAAAATTGCATAAAGAAGCACCCTTGTTGATCATACAATATTTCCACATTTCTATGCTCACATACCATTTTCTTATCTTTATTTACAGTACAAAAGCTTATTATGGGAACACAGGATAAAGGTGAAATATAATCTGATTTTAGCATTGCAATTTTTCAGAGAGAATAAAAGTGCTACCCAGAAAACTTTCTTTCTTTCTTTCTTTCTTTTTTTTTTTTTTTTTTTTTGTTTCACCGGGGATTGAACTCACAACCTCACACCTGCCAGACAGGCACTTAAGCCACTGAGCACAACTCCAAGCCCTAGTTTATTGAGGGAGGGTTGCACTGTGTAGTTCAAGCCATCCTTGTGCTTGTGTTGTAGCCCAAGCCGACCTCGAATTCACAACACTCCTCCTACCTCTGCCTCTTGAGTGTTGGGATTAAAGGTGTGCGCCACTATGCTGGCTACCCAGAAAACTTTTGACTGAATAATCCTAACAAAATGTCATTAACTTTTGAATATTTGACTTTTTTGGAAAGTCATATTAACTTGTTCTCTAATGAGAACATGTTCTATAATAAGAAATCTCTTCTACTATATGAAAGAAGTCATACATTTTTAGGATGTTCTCATGTCAGTCAGAAGGAAATCTAAAGGAAAAGGAGAAACAGTAATAGGAAACTTTATCTAGACCACACTTACCCATTCATTCACCTCTTGCCCATATTCTCTAGTTTGTACTGTACTAAAACTCTTTAATGCTTTCTACTGGTAAGAATGGCACAAATTACATCTGCTTGGTGAAACCTTTTATTTTTCCCCCATTTAGATAGAAATATTACTTCTGTGGCTTGAAAGATACAGAAATCAAGCAGATATCAATTACATGCTACAAATGACCAAAATTCTATGAGGGAAGATGAAGAACCCAGTAAATACAAAGTATAAATATGGCTATTAGACAAACAAGCAACAACTGTTATAATCTACAGAAATGTCTATCTTTATTCCATTGTGCAAGCAGAAAATATTTTTCTTTTCTATTGCAGTGAGATGCAATCTGGAAATAATAATACATACTAGACTTGAGTTTCCTGTTACAGTGAATATAATAATCCCTTTTGCATTTACCACCTGGGATTGTGATCCACTCAACCTATAAAAAACCAATGAAAGATTATCTCTGTTCATTCTCTCTACATACATACATCTATGCATATCTAGATAGATATACATATACTTATGCATACTTATTTAGCAGATTAGTGGGAAGAAAGGGCAGCATAACCTGCTTTTTATTTTGTTGAAGCATGGATGATTCGATTATTAAGGTATTTTGTGGCAACACCTAACTCAGTATCCCTTGCAAAATAAATAATTCAAGCATCTCTTGAAAGATAAGGTGTATCAAGTCTTTGAGCAGAAAGTAAATAAGCATGCTGGGGAGATCAAGATTTCTGAATTGATGAGCCTGCAAAGATCAGTAGAAGAAGCTGGTGAAAGTAATTGTGCCTACACTTACAGGGATTGAGAATGTTTAAATCATCGTTCTAGAAAACAATCCAGAAAGCCAACATAGGGGGTGTTGTGATATACTATACATATTCCCTTCCAATAACCAAAGATTTATTCTCTTCTGGTAGATGCTGAAACTTTTTCCCTTGTGAACTGCTCTGCATCTAATGACTGATCATTGCTGGCATATGGAATCAATCACCTCCTCCATAAGACAAACTCAACTTCCAGAGGGGTCAACTGATCTCCTTACTTCCCCTCTTCTTGCTTCTCAACCTTTCTCTTTCCTTCTTTTCTTTTCCCTTCCCATCCTTTCTTTTCCCTTCCCTTCCATTCCCCTCCCCTCCTTTCCCCTTTCCTTGCCTCTCTTCCTCCCTCCACCCATCCCCTTCTTCTTTCTCTCCTTCTTCAGGCAACTTTTTAAAAAGACATCTCAGCTAGGTGTATTGGTACACTCTAATCCCAGGGCTCTAGGAGGCTGAGGCAAAAGGATCACAAGTTCAAGCTTAGACAGGGAGACATAGTGACTTAACGAGATCTTATCTTAAAATAAAAAATAAAAAGGGCTGGGGTCATAGCTCACTGTGAAGGTCTTGTGTTCAATCACTAGTATTGTTACAGGCAACTGAGTTAGTTAGAAACATTATAGGCCCCCTTCTGTCCCTCAGACAGAAACTTTCTTTCCCTCAATAAATGTACTCTGCTCTTACCCTCTGTTGGTACTAAAATTTATTCTTTGATTTTAGAGGACACAAACTCATGCTGGACATATAATAGGTTGGGAGTTTCATTCCCCTATATCATTTGGAGGTCTTCCACTGAGATCATTTGGTGCAGAGTTTGCTTTTGTTTCATAGACTCTGGACTGGGATTCATTTAGGTAACAAATTTTTATGCTTCAAATTTTACTTTGTCTTTGTTAGTTGCTTATAATTATTTATAATAATTGCTTGTGATTTTTTTGCCCACTGGTTTTGATTGCTTTGTCTCTTATATAGTTTTGTTAAAATAATGGTAAATCTAAGTTAAAATATAAAAAATTATAAGGTTATGAAATTTCTTTAAGGGGATATTTTATTATTTTGTTCTTATACATGTTGCATTTAAATTAGTTGCTATATTTACTGGTACTCCTTGCTTGACTATATTTAGACAATAGCTCTAGAGAGAATAATATTAGAACACCTGTGGTAGACTTTAATGTAAACTTCTGTAAAATGGTTGGTTTTAAATGAAATCTAGCTCAGACTTTGAAAATATACATGCCTACAATAAAAAACTGGGACTCCTTCTGCCATTTAAATGGTGCTAGGCCAGTGGCTGGTCTCGAGACTTGAAGGACAGGTTTCACTGAGACAGACTGGCTCTGATCCTCCTCTACACGCTAGACAAAATGTCAGGCCTGTTGTGCTCCAGTTTCCTTTCTTTGGCTTTACTTCTACTCATTTCCCCAATTTGTTCTTTCCTTATAGTGACATGTAAGATAAGAAAGAAATCTAGACTAGTCCAACTTTTTCCTTCTAAGTTAAGCCCATAGAAAATGAGTGTTTGCTAATGATGAAGACAAGAAAGTCATCTTAGATAAAGGACATATACCCCGTCTCTGGGTCAGATGAAACATTGGAATTGTGCCCGTCCAGGAGAACACACATAAAAGCCATGTCCTGGCTTAATGTTCTGGGCCACCACGATCTCTTCTGGAGATTGAACCTGAGACACAGTGGGAAGAATTGCCTTCCAGGTGTAACACTGGAAGGAGCTATTCCCAAAAGCAGCACACTTGTGGGACCTAAACATTTTAGATTAAGGAGGTTTTTCAACCTTTCAAGTTGTGGACTTTAAAACCTTTATTGTAAATTTATAAAACACTAGGTAATGATCTTGCCCAGGCTTTTAACTATCCCTTATGGAACTCGACAAACAGTGATTACTCTGCCAGCTCATTAATTGCTCTTACAACAGTTGCCATTCTTCAAAGCAGAGGACAGGTTTCCTCAGCATCTGTTTGGTGAATCCCCATTGGAGCCAGTGGTCAATGGAGTCAATGGAATGTTGACCAGACAGACAGCTGGATTCCTTTCTGGTTATGTGAGCTAATAGAAACTGAGAACTGAGGGTTCCTGGCCAGGGCAGCTCTCTGGTGGACATCCAGAAGTTACTCAGCAGACACTGGCTCATGACCACAGAAAATCTCCACTTATATATCATCCTTATTTCTCTGCTAGTAGATTAGAAACTCTCACCAACTCTTTCAGAGGATTTTTAGATTACCTAGACTACCTCTCCCTTCAGAGATTAAACTGAGGTAGTTTGCAACAATTGTTTACATTCCATAGCAGCTAGTAGGGGAAGGATCTACATTTGTGCCTTACATATGTTAATTAAGAGTAAATAGCCTTTTCAGTGTGCCTAGAAGACTGGTGCCTTTTGCTAACATAAAATGTGATTGCTAAATGATAGTAAGTTTAACCTGTGAGCTTCAAAGATACAGAAGTTTAAATAAAATATAGCCTTGTCCTCATACTGGGAAAGGTTACCTAGATAAGTAAATGAGAGATAAATGTATGGAGACTCCTTTGCTCTAGTGCATGGGGCAAAGCTCTTCCAGTCAATTGTTCTACCTATCTCAAGAGGTGAGTTACTTTACAGCCTGGGAAGTGTTCTCCTTCCAACTCATTTTTTAAAAGTATGCTCTCTTTCGATGAGCAAAAGAAGTAGTTTATTATTAAGTTATGCTTCCTTCTTTAAACATTCCTGTTACAATAGTCATAAATGTCATATGGAAACAAAGTTCAAAGTTCAAGAGCTACCATGGAAGATAAGATTGCACACCAGTTCGAGAGTGGATAGGCTGGCTGAATTTATCTTTCATTCTCCAGATGGCATCCACCTGCCCTGGAGCTGGGTCAACCCCAGAGATGACTTGAGGAACTTTATCAAATAGGAATGCATAGTTGTTAACTCAATGTCGATGTCTCTAGCACTAGATACAGCTCAGCAGAGTTTTCCTGAGTTTAAAAAATGTTCAGGAGCTACCAGGGAAGACAAAATTGCAGGCCAGTTCAAGGGTGGATAGGCTGGCCAAATTTATCTTCAGCTCTCCAGATGGCATTAACCTGCCCTGAAGCAGAGTCACCCAAGGGACTCTTGAAGATTTTTATCAAGTAGACATACAAGGGACACCTTTTATCTCCTTTTTGCATAGTTGGTAGCTCAATGTCAATGTCTCTAGTACTAGAGACAGCTCATTGGAGGTTCCTGAGTTCAATTCCCTGTACAAAAAAGGTTTCATAGCCCTACATGTTGCTTTTTACATTACAGACATAAGCATCTCAATGCCAAAGTCTCTTAATACATTTTTAAGCACTGGAAGATGTTTGACCTTTCCATGTTGAAAAAAGAGCCATTTGATATTTCTCTGCATGTGCATGTGGCCTACCTACCCCCTAGAGCCAAAATGGAATACAGATGGAAGCATTCTTTATGATACTATTTTACAACTAGAGGCATACTGTAAAAAAGAAAAAAATGGTTAAAATTGCTTTATGTTAAAACTTTCTTTATATTAAAAGATAATTCTTATTTATGCTCCAGGTATAATTATAATCCTTATGAGACTACTCCCATTCATAGGTCCCTTTCACTGACTTAAAACAAATTAAACTAGAACTAGCAAAATTTTCACATGACCCTGATAGGCACATAGATGTCTTTAGAGGATTTACTCAAAGCTGTAATCTAGACTGAAAAGATGTAATGTTACTCTTAAATCAGACTTTGACTTCTAGTGAGAAACAAGCAGCATTATAAACTGCTATTGCATTTGGAGATAAATACCATATTGTTAATTTTAGAAGGCCAGAAGATAGACAGCCAGGGGAACTACCAATCCCCAATGGTGCACAAACAGTTTCCACCAAAGACCCCTACTGGTCTAGTAACCAGGTGGGTGACTGGATTAGGAAACATTTCAAACATGTATTCCTGAATGTCTAAGAAGGGCAAATACCAAGCCTTTTAGTTATTCTAAATTGTCAACAATTTTTCAAGAAAAGACCCCTCTGACTTTTTAGATCATTTATTCGAGGCACTAATAAAACTTATGTCCATAGATCCTAATTCAATTGAAGGACAAATTTTTCTTAAAGACATGTTTATCACCCAGTCAACTCCAGATATTAAAAAAAGTTACAAAAGATAGCTTTTGCTCCAGATAGTTCACTTGATTCCTTAGGAAAGACTGCCTTCTAAGTATTCTATAATCAGGACTGGGAGAAAACCAAAGAGAGAAAACAAAGAGACCAAAAAGTAGCTGCCCTTTGTTGTGGCCTTAAAAACATAGACTTTAAGTCTGATTCTCTGGATTCTAAGAAGAGCTTGACAAAAGATGCCGACCTGCTATTACTGCCACAAGCAGGCCACTAAGAGGGACTGCCTTAAGATGCCCCAAGCCATGCCCTAACTGCAAAGATGACCACTGGAGGTCCGACTGCCCTCTGAGGCCAAGGCCCCAGAGTTCATACCCATCCTGTCAGCTGGTCCAGTAAGACTACAGGCCCTCGGGGCACTCATCTTCTCCCTCTGGCCAGACTGTCATCTCTGCCTGTCATCTCTGTGACAGAGCCCTGAGTAATCATGATGAGAGATAAAAATACAGCCGATTGCTGGATATTGGTGCATGTCTCTTTATCCTTCTCAACTCTAGTCTTCTTTCCATGCGCTGTACCTCAGTACAGTCACCGAAGTATAGGTTGCTTAAACTGTAACTGGGGTAACCATCTCTTCACCCATTCCTTTTTGCCTAAAATCCCAACTCTAATCCTGGAGAGATTTTATCCTTACTAAATGCTGTAATATATATATTCAAGTTACCAACTAATCAAAATAATGCTGAGACTGGTTATTACAAGTACAGTGCATATATAAAAACTTAAGAGATTAATCTGTTTCTACTACATTATCAAAAATCTAGAGAGAATTATAACTAAATCTAGAGGAATTTATGACAAAATGTCAGACTCCATCAATAGAGGAACCTAAGTGTCACTGGGTTACAGTTGCTATTCCTTAGAAACAGCTTCTGAGTTTAACTGTCAGCCTGTCAGCCCTACTGCTCATGCTTTGATTATGTATGCCTTTGTATACAAACTTTGTTTATATATCTTTGATTAAAGTTTGTTCTTGCCTAGAAGGTGCCAAACCCCAAGACATCATACAGATAAAATTATTTCAACAGAGTTATGTGATATATATATAGAGGACTTAACTAACTATACTCAATGAGCCTTTAATGACACTGTAGCTGGCCTCTCTCTCCTAAATAAAAAAAAGATAATATTTTAAAAAAGGCTGTCCTCCAAAATCAGATGATGTTAGACATCCTAACAGCACAGGAGGCATTTAAACAATTGTGTATATTCCTGCTCCTTCTGCTAATATCTTAATAGCTGTTCAAAATTTAGATAACAAATTAATAACATGTCAGACTTTAAAATTCCCTGGATCTTATCTTTTTCCTCCTTATGGAAAGCCATTACTGGCTCCTCTTGGTGAAAATCTTTGTTAACTACACTCATTATCATGTTGATTCTATTATTTTGCCCATGCATGCTTAATTGTTTCTTTGACTTTGTCTCCTCCAGACTCAAAGTGGTAAGCCTACCCAAGATAAAAATGCCTGGTGTCTATGGAGAGCCTCTTGACAGAACCTCTGAGAAGTGTCTCTGACTGCTGATCTATAATTATGACCCCCTTCAGCCTGAAGAAGCCAGATCAGTCATTGCCCATTACCACTCAAGGCAGTTCAGGTTACTTCTTCAGAGGGGAGAATGTTACAGGCAGTTGAGTTAGTTAGAAATATTATAGGCAGTGAGACAGGTCTAGGTCCTCTAAGAAGCCAGTGCAGAAGCCCAAATACTTTGCAACTGTGGGGGAGACAGACACCTCCTGCTGTGGGCCAGGCCTCAAGACACAAGATCAAACAAATGCACCCATATACTAAGGACTAATATTCTAAATAGTCCTCTATCACCCTGAGGAAGTCAGGAGTCAGCATCTAACCCCTCTTCAGGAAGAGTCACTGCTATTAAGCATGCCCTGCTTGCTATATGACTCACTTCCCCATTTGTCCTTGATTTAATCAATTTTACCTGAGCAATTATTCTTATTGGTTAACTGCAGTTATGTCCCACCTTATACCCACATTGCAAGTTCCCATTTTTCCTACCTTGGGCCCATCTAGCCTCATGGTTTTACTCTATAAAAGTCCCTAGAAATGACAGAGTCTTTGGTAACCCACTCGGGACTCCTTCTGTCCCTGAGACAGAAACTTTCTTTCTCTCAATAAATATATTCTGCTCTTACCCTCCACTGTTCCTAAAATTTATTCTTCGATTTTAGAGAACACAAACTCACACTGGACATATTGTAGGTTGGGAGTTTCATTCTACTATATCAGTAGTAGAAAGGCAGAGCCAGAAATAGCACCAGAGCCAGAGAGAGTCAGAGAGAGAGAGAGAGAGAGAGAGAGAGAGAGAGAGAGAGAGACAGATACAGACAGAGACACAGAGACACAGATGGGGCAGAGAAAGACACAGAGAGAAAGACAGACAGACAGGCAGACAGAGACAGAGAAAGATTGAGAAGTAGAGAAAGAACTTTCACTTTCTGAGTGTAAAAATCCAGAAGGAGATGCCTGAAATTCCTAACAGTTTTCACATATTTTGAGTGGAGAAATGTAAAGGTTTTTTCCTTTTAATTTTATAACTGAAAGAATGAGAACTGTTTTAGATATTGTTGTCAGTGACTCTTGTTTCCACCTCCAACTGGGAAAGTTGTACTGTGTAATAATTATAATGCTTACACAAGAGTTTCATGTGAACAGAGGAATAAAACTAGCAGACAAAAAAAAAAAAAAAAAAAACAAAAAACCAGAGATAAAGGAAAGAAATGATATTTATTGGGTGTCTATCAAGTCTATGATTCTGTCTGAGGTGCCTTCTATATGCTAGTTCTATATCACAATAGTGCTATGGAATTGATATTCTATATTTTTTCTGCAAATTAAGTAATTGAAGCTTGAAAAGATTAAATTAGTTGCTTAAATTAGAAGAAGTTTTCAAATATGTGTTATACAAGTTCATGTTCTTTCGCTCCTTCACTAGCAAAGATTAAAAGAAAATGGGTATATTTTCAAATCAGTTTAAAACTTTAGAGTATACATTTTAGTAGTGGAAGAGTTAAGATGAAAGACATTGTAATGTCTTCCCCAGCCTTGACTGTAGAAAGCATAAATTACTTTAATAATGTAATACCTATGCAGATTTGGCTAAATCAAACATATTCTGACATATTCACTTACACTCACCACACTGGTATTAAGACTTATTCAGTATTAGATTTATTGCAGTCAAACGAAGCCTGAAAATGCATAACATTTTACATGAAGAGTTATTTCTTGCAAAAAAATTTGATTATGTATAATAAAGGTCATGTCTTGAGCTACAATCTGGACATTTGTGTTTCTGTCAGTCAGAAAATCCTTTGTTCTGAACTCCAAAATGTAAATTGCCTGTTTTTCATATTACACTTTCATTTAATATATAGTGCAATATTTTAATCCAGACTTTTGTCAAAAATAAGTTTCTTGCTAGAATTTCTTATTATGGAAGTTGTCTTAGTTATTTTTCTCTCCTTGCTAAGACAAAATATCCAATACCCAAAGTAAAAGAGGGAGAGGTTTATTTGGCTCACAGTTCGTAGAGACTTCAGTTCGTAAATAGCTGGCTCCAAGGCAGGGTGGCATAGCAGACAGGCAGTGCAGAAATATTTCAATGCAAGAAGAAGGTAACAAAATAAGCAAGTGAGGAGACAAGTCTCTTTCTGTCCTTATATTGGATCCAGTCTACAGGTATTAGGGTGACGCCAAACCAATCAGGGGACTGATTTAGTAATCACTTGCCCTTAATCTTAGCACCCTTAATGCTAGCATTGCACCATGAACTAGTTTCAGTCATCTCTGAAAAAGCCCCACCTATGACCACATGATGCTTTGGAGGGACATCCACACATGTCATAACATCCCACCTCTGAACCCCCCAAAACTCATGCACATCTCATTTTACAAAAGTTGTTAGTTCATCTCCAAGAGTTGGCAAAATCCTAACAGTTTCAACATTACTGAAAAGTCCAAGTCCAAAGTCTCCTCTGAGATTTAAGGCAAACTCTTAGCTGCAAGTTCCTGTACAAATTAAAAGGAAGTTAAATACTTCCATGACTCAGTTACACAACATATATATTACCATTTCAAAAGGTACAAATAGGGATACAAAGGATTGGGACCAAAACAAATCCAAATTTTAGCAGGACCAACATTAAACCCTATAGTTCCATGTCCAGTATCCTTGATAATCTGTGGAAGAATTTGAACTCCAAAAGACTTGGGTGGTTTTATCCCTATAGTACTATGGGAGGCTCTATTTATTTAGTACTTCTGGTGGTTGTCGCCCTCATAGCTTCTCTCTTGGACCTGCTGTGCTCCCTGTTGGTAGTTTTCCTCAGATTCGTATTCTTGGCTTCTCCAAACTTCTGGGACCTCCAATGCACCTTCAGCTTTACACATAACCTTCTCAGGGGCTCACTGCCTGTCTTTCCAGAGCTTCTTCTGAAATCTGGGTGAAAATTTTCATGACTCCACAACTCTTGCATTTGCATGCACCTAAAACCAACATCATGTGGGTAATGCCAGAGTCTGCTGCCTGCTGGAGACCTAGCCAGGCTTCTTTCTCTCTTGACTATAGGGTTCAAGTGCCTATCAACCAAATTCTGAGAAACAGCTTCCCTAGGCTACCACCCTTCTGAAACATGGTGCTTTGAGGCTTTCTTCTCAAAGTAAAGTCTTTCAGTTTGCAACTGTATGACTGAAAAGACTGGAGTCCTAGTTGTTCTTGTGATGTCCTCAAACCACCTTTTCAGTTGTCTTTTTCTGAAATAATTGGTATTTCTTGCTGGTGTTTTCAGCAACTAATTTCTCTAGTCTGTTTTTAAGGCTGCAACTTTACTAAAACTTCCTGTGTGGCCAAACTCACAATGTTTTCAATCAGTCTTGGGCCCTTTGCTCTTGATTTTTAACATAGATCTGGCTCAGTGACCCCAACTGTAGCCATGTCACTGCCTCAACATTACACCACTTTGAAATTTCTTCTGTAAGATTCATTCATCCACTGTCTTTAATCTTAATCTCAGAAGAAGCCTCTTATCTGCAAAGTGCAGATAAACTTTCTGCCAAGGTACAACATACGTTGTCTGGAGTCCAATAACCAATGCAGTCCTTCTCCCCAGCATAAACCTTTTTGTCCTGGCCTTTACTGGCAGCATGTCTATCAGATTTCTGATCTTCTGAGCTCTGATCAGAATCTCCCATCAAGTATAGCCTAAGGTGTTCCAACTCTACTTTTTCAGCAGATATCTCTGAACCTTCCCAAACTCTTCCCACAAGCAGGTTACTATACCACGTGGTCAGGTATAGTAACAGCAACCCCACTTCTTTTATACCAATTTCTGTCTTGTTACTTTTCTCTCATTGCTGAGACAAAATACTTGACACCTAAAATTAAAGGGAAAAAGTTTTAGTACCTTTAATCCTAGCATTGCACCATGAGTCAATCACATACTCCAGAATTAGCCACTACTGAAAAAGACTTACTTAAGAATGCATGAGGTTTTGGGGGAGTATCTAGACCCAAGCCATAATAGAACTGTTTCCTGAAAAATTTAATAGCCATTGCAGATGCCAGTGACACTCAAAATTTTAAAATTATTTGGTGAAATTTGAATGCTTCTTAAAATTACACTAAAAACAAAAATGATATTGAAAAGGAATAGAAATAATTCTTTATTTCACCTTAAAATTCTAAATTTAAATCTCTAAATAATATACATAAAAATTAACCACCCTAAAGAATGAGTTAATATGGTGTATTTTTAATTAATCACATCATCTGATTGTATCAGTTTGTAAGTCCTTGGAAATGAGATAAGAACTCAAAAGAGAGGGCTGTGTTGTGACAAAGACATCACCTCTAAAGGTAACTGGTCACTCAGAATAAAGAAAAAGTGAAATATTCCTTATTATCAGTGATATTTAATTGATTATGGAGTAAGAAAGAGACCTTCCTAAATCTATAGTGAGTTTTGCTTCTGTTAAACTCTGGAGCCCCATAATAAAAGGTCAAATAGGATGACTCATGATCATCAGACCTTTGTTCTCCTTGTCATTTCAGAATTAAAATTTGTGACTACTGAAAGCAGAACTTACTTCATTCTGGCTACTGGACAGTGGACTGTAATTGTGTCAGGAAGATGCATTAGTCTTATCTCTATGAACCTCTGCTTGTATTATAATAAGGCAATTACACTTACATTGGACTATATAATAGATCTAGACATCCAGCAATGAATAATCTTAATTGATTATAGCTCATTATATTCTCAAATAATTTGAAGCAGTATTTGTTATTCTGCAGCAAAATCTGAAACTGTGTTGTTGCTGTCTAGCCTGTTCATTATTTGAACCAAATCATGGATCAATACTCTAAAAAGTATGATTGATTACACAGACAGGCACATCTTTTGAAATCACTACCAAAAGCAAGAGAGTGTTGAGCTGGTATGGAAATTTATGGACCCATATGGGTAGATATTACTATGCTGAAAAAATATAAATGTAAAAAATTAATATTATAGACATTGATGAATGCATAATTAGCACTAACACTACCAACAACAATAATAACAAACAGAAACATACACATAACTATATAGAAATGGTCTCATGGTGCATTTCTTTGTCTTTACCTCACTATTATATTTTTCTTAAAAGCTAAAGGAAAACAGTCTATGTTTCTGTAAGATGTGCTGACAATACCCAAAATGTTTTAAAGAAATATACTCATTTTTTTGGTATACCATACCAAAGAACTGCTCCAGAAGGCAATCTTTAAACCAGGATACTGATTTAAATTTACTACTCTTTTCTGATTAGGTGTCCAGTTATGATAAAGTTTAAACTAAACCCAAATATCACTATATAAAATGGTGAATGTTATATAATGGTGAATGGTTAATCACAAATATGATCATATCAAATTTAAAATCTCTTGCACATCAAAAGAAACAGTCAACAGAGTGAAGAGTCAACCTACAGAATGGGAAAAAATTTTGCCAGTTGCTCTTCTGAAATAAAATTATCATTTAAAATATATATAGAACTCAAAAAATTAAACCCATCAAAGTAAAAGACCCAGTCAAAAAATGAGCAACCTAAATAAACAGACACTTCTCAAAAGTACACGTGGTCAATAAATAAATGAAAAATGTTTGATATTGTTGGCCATTAGAAAAAACAATTTAAAATCACATTAAGATTTACTCCAAAAAAAAAAATGGCCATATTCAATAAGCCAAATAATACTGGCGAAGTTGTGGAGGGGGAGGAACAAATTTAAATATCACACGATTTCCCTTTTATGAGTTACCCAAAATATAAATAAAGAAAAAAATAAATGATAGATAATAGGAAGTGGGCAGATCTTTTCAAATAAGAAGGAGAACAAGAAGTGGAGGAGGGAACGGAAGGAAGGGAAAAAAGGATACATCAAAGGAAAATTAAAGAAAAAAAATGGAAATAGAGTTTCTTCAAACGGTAAAGGAAAGAAGAGTTGGTGGGAACAGGGAAGGATGGGAGACGAGAGCACAAAAAAGCATTAAGATGTTATGTACCTGCACAAATTCTCCACATGTAATCATTATGCATTGTACATGTACTAAAAAACATAATTAAAAAAGAATTGCATTATCTGTGCAATTTTTAACTGTGTAATCCCTGTATGTATTTATAATCAATTGTTTGTACTTTTCGAAAACTATAAAAATGTCAAAGGCAGGTACCAAAACTTAAAGCAAGATGGAAGAATGGTGTTGGTTTATTCACTCACTTTAACCTTTTCAGGGTAAATGCCTATTGTATTGTGAAACAAAAATTCAATTTTGCCCACCACGTAGAAAATACATTCCTCCCAAAGAGTATATTACTTTGATGGTGAAAACAAGTAATCCTTTCCATTTAAAAAAATGTTATATACTATGTTTCTATAAAACATTGCCAAAATGAGTTTGTGATTTGTTGATCTTCACTTAGTCAGAAATTGACAGTCAGCAACAAATGTTCAAATTTGAGAGAAAAGCGTTGGTATATAATTTTATTACCAGAGCCAATAACAAGTCTTAAAGAATGGATTAGATTAATAAAATTTAATATTCTGCATGTTTTACTTTTATATTCCTTACAGAAACAATATAATGTTGACTTACTATTGCTACTCTATTTAAAAGATGATGAAATTTGACTCAGAGATTAATTGATGTAAGTCTGCTAATGAGAGACTGAGATGATATTCCAGTTCGGGTCATTATCTGCACCTTTCTTGTTACATTTTGTGTCTCTTAATTGTATGATGTGCCACATTTCCGTGGAATTATCTACAATCATTCTTCAATAAAATATGATACATTATTTTTACAAGTGATTTTTGAAATCAGATTGATATCACTTACAAAGGGAAAATGTTGCCTGTTTAGTGGCCAGCTCCATAAATTTTGATGTGTGCATGTATTTGTGTATCAATCATGAAAGCAGAACAGAACAGTCCAATCACTCCATCATATTCCTTTTATATTGAACTCATTTTAACTACTGCCCTTGACAACCACAGATCTCACTCACTTTTTGATAATGTCATAGTGACAGAAATTATAGTCAGTGCAGCTTCATAACATTGTAAGATATGCAGCCAGCCAAAAAATACTTCATAGAACTGCCTATGAGTGGTTTAATGCTGTGTTGCCACTGAATGAAAAAGCTTAATTTTTCAACAGTGAACCCTACATTTTCATTTTGCACTGAGCACTACAAATTATGCAGACAGATCAATGAATAGGATGTAGGCATTTGCATGGAGCCCTTCTTACTCTCCACAGTGCATTCGAAATCATCTGGTATTTATGAACATTTAGTTTGTTTGTGTTTATTGTCAAATAATTTTGCCATCATAAGGATCTATTAGAGATGTTTTATCTATTCATCAGTTAAAGACTTTTCCACTGTTTCCAATTTGGAGCTATTACAAATAAAATGACTATGAACATCCATATGTGTTCTTCATACTTGTATGCAAACAAATATTTGTGCTTAGTTGTAGACCTAGGAGTGCAAATGTTGAATTTTATGGTAAGTGCATGAGCATCTTATAAAACATTTAAACATTTTTTCCAAATTAGCTATGTAATTTTATAACTTGGTCATGATTTAATTAGAGTAGGGGTTCTTCCCCATATTCACTGGCACCTGATATTCTCATTCTTTACTTTTTTTCTCCTTATTTCATTCATTCTAAGCTTTGTAGTATTATCTCATTGTGGTTTTATTGCATATACAGACATATATAAAATATACACACACACACATATATCCAAATATGTAAGCATTAAATATTGATGGCTCTTTGATAATAATTGTACACAACAATTGTACATAACAAATTATTCCCAGTTGCAAAAAATTAGCAAATAATTCTTTACTTTCATGCTTGTGAGTCATTAATTACAGCTGGTCTCATCACCTTTAGTTTGGTAGGCTAGGTTCATTGCTATTGTTTTGAATCATGTTTACTTGGTGTGCTTCTCATCATTCTGAGATTAATGTGGTTTTCTGAGGCATCATATGTTAAAGAGATAGAATGATAGAACAAACAAAAGAATCCAATGTTACTTTAGACCTTATTCAGGAACTGACTCATTATCATTCATGCCAAATTCCACAGTACAAAGCAGGTATGTGGCCTTGTCCAATGTCAATCCAATGTGATTATATCTTTTCGCCATTCTTAGGGTCATTACGAAGTTGCATGGCTTGGGAAGAGAGAATTATGGGTAGGACTTATGGGGAAACTAAACAGCTAAGATCACTAGTTCAGGAAATTGATATGTTAAATGACTAAGCAAGTTATTTCTATGCCTTACTAGTCTATTTTCCCACACCAACTTTCTTAACCAAAAAAGACCTTGTTAAAGTGATACTTTATGCATTTTAAAGTAGTATATAGTGTATATGTATATGACATCTCTATACATTTTGTATACTATGTAGTGTTATATATGTGTATTATGTAAAGTGTTACATATATATTCTATGAAATATGTGAAATATGTTTTATAAAACAATATATATATTTTATAAAGCACTATATATGTGTGCATATATATATATAGAGAGAGTGTGTGTGTGTGTGTGTGTGTGTGTGTGAGATATATGGTAAGCTTTTATGGAAAGGCGCATGTATGTGTGATAGGCCAATAAATGAAAGTAAAGAAAAAATAAGATGTATCTAGTTAACTACATGATTTTAAGGCATCTGACCTTCTTCCTGACTCAACAATATCTTGTACATTGGAAGGAAATGAAAATAATAATTATGGAAATGTTTTTGGATCTTAGAGGGAAAATCTTATAATGAAATCAAGGTAAAATGTGTTCCAGCATTTTGTAACATGCAAACTTTATTTATATCATTTTTAAAATCATTATATTTGTTTCACCAAATAGATGCAGCCTAAATTAAATCTCAGCACAGTGTAATTCCCTATAAATTCCCCTTGTGTTCACTATCTTATATTGCTTGTGTGTGTTTAGATTCAGTTCATAGAGTGGGAATGTTTGTGTTTTTTAATGATTTTTTTGGAAAAAAGAATACAGTGTATGTTGAAGGTATAATTAATGAGTTTTGTTTGGGTTTATGAAGTTTGCTACTTTGTTTACTTTTGTAGAACAGGTTTTTTCCAAATCTGGGTGTTTTTTCTGTCTCTCCATTCCACGCTCATGTTCACCTTCATCTTACTCAAGGTGTATTCATACCTTACTCTTCTTATTTTTCCTTTGCTGCTCCCTTTTTTGTTTAAGCAATGTATGTATGTGTTTCTCCCTCTAAATTACTATATTATTAGCTCCTCAAGGACAGAAAATACGTCTTTGTCCTTTCTGCACTCTCAGAGATCGGCAAATTAAAAATCACTCTTGTAAATATGAGAATCACAGTGTGTTAACTTACTTTTCTTTACCGAAATTTTACATTATTCATACTCATAACTGATTATTCATTTTCAAATATATTTTTCTTAACATCTTGCAGATTAGTAACACTGCTAGTTGTCCAAAGTTTCTTGTGGAAATCAAGAATCTGTCAAAACACTTGGGTTGTTTCATATCTGCCGCCGGCACAGAAGATGTGTATAAAACTCAAAATTATTCTAAAATCATTTTCAAAAGGCTAATTCTTAACCAAAGTGTGTCTGTACTTTTATGGATTTTTGCCAATTAAAACAGAGAAGAACATATCCCACTTACAAAATTAAACACAAATCTCCAATCCAGACAAGATGGCATTGACTCATCTTATCTACTTTTAAAAGATGGGCAAAGGAAAGTTGAGGAGTGATGTTGGGAACCAAAGACTAGAGGGACTCTTACTGCCTCCTCCTCCTCTAAAAGATGTTTCTTGAAGGGATAACGAGGAGGCCTAAGCCCTCTTTTATTTTACCTCCCCAAG
>RJWM01012418.1:40000-56639 GCA_004363535.1 Dasyprocta punctata | reverse complement strand
AAAAAAAAACCAGAAATCTGAAACATTTCTGATGCCTAGCATTTTGGATAAAGGACATTCAACCTGTAGAAATATCTACTTTACCTGTCATTGTTAGGATTAAGGAAGATACGATTTGCAGAAATGCCTGGCATGTAACATCATAGTTCCTTGTTATCTTGATTTTAGCTTTATGATGAGGGGATTTTACTGGAGAATAAGGCATCCTTTGTACCCTACAATTGCAGAGCTATCTATCATCACATTTTATAAGTTGTAGAAATAAGTCCTTTCAAATGGATTTGCTTCAACAGTTCATATTAGAATTGTTGACACTTCTTGGAGTCATCATAGTCTAGATGGCTATGTGTAACTCAGCAGGTGGGAAGGCTGTTGACAACATTAATTGTTTCATAAATAGTGTCAAAATGGGATTCCACTCCCCTTTGGCTTAAACCAAGTTACTGAAAAACCAATACTGTGCCATATGTTTATACTTTTTTTTGGCACATAAACCAGATACTTTATAGGCAGGGATGAGTAATAAAAGGCAAGTACTCACTCAAGTCACATCAAAGAATAATAGCCATAACCATCCCAATTCCACTGAAATTTTATCAGAATTAATTGTAAATCTCAGACACTGGCAACAGCACCTTAAATATAAATGGCTCCAGAACTGAAAAAATCCCATTTATAGGTGGGTCACAGGTCAAACAAAACTGTATATGAGGCCTGTTTTTTCACTGGCTTACAGCATAGGAGGAAAGTTGGGTGAAACAAATTTGATGTTACCCCTTTCTTTGCTCTTCTGAGAGTGTGAGAAGGCTCTGCGGTTGAATGTGGCCCTAGGACTTCAAGTTGTGTCTTCTTTGTTCCACCTGGTCTCTATGTGGCAGCCAAAAATTGCATGCATGTGGTGTCCCCTCAGCCCAAGGAAAGCCATGGCTTGTGGGCTGGGCTTGCAGGTATGTGACATGTCAGTCTCCCAAGGGACAAAATACATATGGCAGTGATACTCAACTTGGGGCTCAATCACAGAACTGTCCAGAGTGATTCCATCACTTTGCACCACTTTCATTTCTGGTAACTGTTGCACTTTCCCTCCTCTGCTAACTCAAAGGCCCAGTTCAAATCGTGTTTAGTCATAGCCTTCCTAGTAACTACAGATACCTCTGACCACTGTCCCTTCCTAGGATGAGATGACGTGAGGTCTTCTCTGCATCTGGGTGATGCATATTTTTAACAAGTGAGTTTTGGAGCTGCCAGGCTCACAGATGACCATCCTGATGCTCCTCTGAGCAAGGAGACTTCAGATGCACTCACAGGAGCACAGTCCATGAAGCAGAAGAGCAGCCCCAAGGGAAGCTGGTGGTGACATTCAGACAAACCGCCATTTCACTAACGAGAAACTTTGCCTGTAGCTTCACAGTTTTCACTCTGATAAGCAGAATTCAGTGTAATTGCAAACAGTAAATTTTTATCTGGAGAAAATCAGAAACCATAGACTTGATCCCATGTGGGAAGTGATGGGAAGTGAGTGACTTTTGCTTTTTTTTTTTTTTTTTTTTTTGGCAGTAGAACATAATGGTTATGCCAGAGATGAGGTCTGAGTTCCAGTGCTGCCCCTTCTGACCTGGGTGATCTTGGCCTTGTTGCTCAGATTCCCTGTGTCACTCTCCTTATCTATAAAGCAAGGACGTGACTGTGTCTGTCTTACACAGTTCTTGTGTACCTATGGCTATAGGAGTGCTCTCTGTATATTGCCTATTTTTCTCTTTTACTTGAATTTCCTGAGTCTGTTTAACCTCTTCTTTTCAAAAATGTACACATGTGTTGTCTGTGCAATAGGGTCATTGAATTTTCTTCTTGATGCTGTCACTTATAAAATCCTAATAAATGTTTGAAAGTAAACTATGGAGTTAGGAATATAGCTCGGCAGGAGAATGTGTCCTTAGCGTGTGCAAGGCACTGGGTTTACTTCCCAGCACCAAAGACAAAAAAAATTAATAAATAAATGAAAACCTAATTGCCTCCATATTTGTTGAGATGCTCACAAGAGTGAGTGGGTTGGGGAAAGGGGATAAGTAAGCATCCCTGTTTTCTAGGGTCAAGTAGACAGGAACCAAGCAGGAAGGGGATGAGCGTTCAAGCACTGGGGTCGTCTGTCTTTCTGTCCCATTGTGGCTGGGCTTCTGCTGGTTTCACTGGCTGCTCTGAAGATGGGCTGGCAAGATGAAATACCTTTGGGGGTCATTGATCCGGAAGGGATTCATTTTGGAAGAAATCTGGCCCTCTCCCCCACTGGTTCTGACATGACTGCTGAAACTTTTTTTCCTCTGACTTACATTTTAATTAAGAAATTCACCCTTCGGTGAAAATTGCAAAATTCTGGTACTTAAGAATCAATAAAATGTGCACAGTCTAAAATGAGATTAATAATAGCCAAACTGTCTATTTTTGGTGCAATTATTTATTCATCATAGAAAACCAGCTGCTTAAAACTATAGTCCATCATGAACGCGCGAGACACTTTCACTTCTATTCTGTTTTTAAAATTCCCTTCTATTGCTCCGTCTGGTGTTAAATATAAAAAGCAGAAAGGTTCATTCTCTACCTGCATACATTTTAAATAAGAATTTCAACATTATCTTGTCCATTTAAAATAATTGTATGAAAATGTGAAGAAATATGATCTTGTAAAAGCTGCAGTCTGACTCACCCAGGGAATGAGAGAGAGAGCAAAGCTGCTATTATTTAAAATTCATGGAGACCTTGGTAAGATTGATTGCATGAGGTTCCTTTCTGGGACAGTCCTGAGCCTCAAGGCAAGAGGCTGAGGTAGGGCAGGAGCCTAGGCCAGGGTTCCAGACCCAGCAATTGTCCCAGGAAGGGCCACCAGCCTGGACAGAGGGAGAACAGTGGGTGGCCGGTCTCAAAATTCTTGTACTGCAGGGATCCCCATCAGGTTGGCCTAGTGTTTGGGCAAGTCCAACCTCCAAGTCATGTACCAGGGAAGGAGAAGCTGGAATGTGGAGCAGAGAGGAGGAAGAGGGCTGTGAAGAATAAGAAGGAGGAGGATGTAACCACTCTTCGCCTGGGACTTTAGCTGGTGTTTGAATAATTTACCATCCTGTGGCTGTTATCACCAGCTCCTAGAGGGGAAGAGTAGCTGGGGATAGAAACTATTTGCCCTCACTGTGGTCTCTACTGTCCAGCTGGCCCCTGTAATGGAAGCCCAAAAGGGACCTGGACTGAGCCAGCACCTTTGGGTTCAATTATTCTATTTTCTGTGTGATTTTATCAGTGGCCGGTTATTGCTGAAGTACCACAAAGTCAGAGTTTACAATAACACAAATTTTGTTTGCAATTCTGTAGGTCAAAAATCCTAACGGGATCTCTTAAGGATAAAGTCCAAATGTTGAGAACCCTTGCCTTTTCCAGCAACTTGACTAAAGGCTGCCGGCAATGCTTGTCTTGGAGCTCTTTTCCGCCCTCTTCAAAGCCAGTGTGAAGGGTAGAGTCCTCACTTTCAGTTCCCAACTCTCTGCCTCCTTCTTTTCCTTATAAGGTTTTACTGTTTCGGTTTGTTTTGAGATGAAGGGTCTGGCTATGTAGTGGAGGCTGTCCTCAAATTCACAGTAATCCTCCTGCCTCATTCTTCAAATTTCCCTTAAAAGGACTTTTTTTTTTCCAATATTGGGGATTGAACCCTGGGATGCTCAACCAGAGAGCTATATCTGCAGCCTTTTTAAATGTTTTAGACAGGACCAAGTCAAGTTGCCCAGACTGGGGCTCAAATTTGTGATCTTCCTGCTTTGGCCTCTGGAGTAGCTAGAATTATAGGTACATGATACCTTGCTCAGCTTCCCATAAGGACTTTTACAGTCACATGGATAATCTAGGATGATTGCTCCATCCCAATATCTTTAATTACATCTGTAAAGGTCCGTCTGCTGTATAAGGTAACATATTCACCGATTTTGAGGATCAGGATATGAATGTTTTAGAGTCATTGTATTGCTTACATGATGACCTTGGAGAAGTCTCTTGGCCTTTCTGAGTTTTAGTTTCTTCATCTTTAAAATGGTACAGTCCTCTGTACTTTGCCATATTAAAAATGAGGATCCAAGGAGATAAAGTGATATACTGTGTAATCTGTTAAGCTGCTTACTAAGAAAAGATATTTTTGGTGTGTTTGAAGACACTTAGTTACAAAGTCTTTCCAGAGAGGTACATACACAGCTGAATTCTGCAGAAATGAATTTAACATTTTTGCCCTCCCCAGACCAATTTGTGTTTGCAGGCAACATTCTTCTTTCTCTGCCTGAATTCTAGGGAGCCCTATGTATTCTTCTACAGTCAGGATGTTTTCCCACATACCCTCTGTTGATTCCCAGCCTGAGTTCAGGGAGAAGCTGGCCCCCATGCCTACAGAAAAGAAGAGTGGAGGACCCCAGCTCCCCAAAGCAGGCACATGACACTGCTGTGAAGGAGAAGCCAGTAGGGAGAGCCCTCAGTTGGGGCTCCACCCACCAGCCCTGCTGTTTGGACAGGTCATTCCTGAATGTCACTTCTGCTTTCTTACAGGTATCATCTTGAGGGTGGGGAGTGGTCCCCACCATGGGCTGCTCATTACCATCTTCAAGATTCAGTTTGGCGATGAAGTTATTGGGATTTAACTTCAGCAACAGCCTGGTTGATCAAGGTGCAGATTATGGTTAAGTAAACCACAATGTCTATTGCTCCTGAACATCCAGGAATCTGGATCTAAAAGTAGACTGTAATGTATTCCTTGATCCAGGGTTTCTCAGAGTGTGCCACGGTGTCCCCCCGCCAACTTGGAGCCACCTTAGATTCACCTTGGGATGGTTGAAATACAGATTCCTGGGCTTATTGCCATCCCAAGGCTGAGGTTCAGGAATCTGCATTTGAACAACAAACTCCCCAGAGATTCTGATGTGTCTCAGATTTGAGTATTACAGTTCTGACCACAGGATGAGCTCACAAAAATGGAGATTACTGCAATTCCATTTGAGCCCTTCTGCTTTTTTCTTGGCCACTGAGACTCTCTCTTGTCCATCTTCCCAGTCCTCTTTCCCTGGACAGCATCAAGCATTAACTTTCACAACTCTGCTCAGCCTCAATCTCTCCAGAGCTGAATGTCCTTGGGTCTTACCAGGAACAAAATCCACCTATGGGAAAGAAGCTCTTAGAATGAGGAATTCCCACATGGGAAAAGGACTGAGAAGGGGCAAGGACACTCAATGTGCCCACTTCCATATTTCCTCCTTACAGGTGAGCTGCCACCTGTCTTCAGCATGCCTGCGGCTGCCCTGGATTACCTCATACCCTCCCCACCTTTTCCTTTAAACCCTGTCATTTGTACAGCCTATTAACCTTTAACTTTATGACTACCCAAAGATGAAATACCAGCAGCATTTAAGGCTGAGAATACTCTACACCTATCTTCTTAGTTTGCAACAGGGGTGAAGCACTTTCTCTTAAATCAGTCATTTTTAATATCAGTCACAGAGATACTACACAAGGAGAGTATTTTTGGCTCCACGCAGTGAGCTGATTCATAATAAATGTGGCTGTTCTGGATCCTACCTCCATTCTTTCCCTAGGTACAGCCGTCCTTACCTTATTTCTGGGATGAAATATTCTAAGATCACACCACTTATGAAATACCAACCATGAGCTACATCTAATATGTAAACCCAATCCACCTAAAGACCCTGCTAAAATATGCATATTTATCCCTACTCTTAGATGATGAAACTGAAGCTCCAAGAGTTTCAGCACTTTGACTAAGGTGACGCAGCTAGTGAGTGATGGGGTTGGGGTTGAACTATAGTTCTATTTGACGCCAACCTCCGTGCAGAGCAGTCCAAATTGTCTAAGTTCATCTTTGTCAGCATGGTCCTACTTGAACTTAGAGTGATTGTTGCTGTCTCAGATCGCTACAAGACTGCCCCAGGAGTGTAACAGCTTTAGTGGGAAGACGCCTTCTGGGGCTTGGGGTGCAGTGGGGTGAAAAGACCTAGCTCCCCGTGAGTTTAAGGTTTCTATCTCCATATTTCTCAAGAGTGATCAGTCATCCCAGTTTGCTTAGATATCCAAGTTTTAGCACAGAAAGTACCAGACAAACAGGGAGAGCTGGTCAGCCTACTTACCAGAAACATGCTGCCTCTGAATTTAAGGCTCCCAGCTTTGAAGTGGGGACCAGATGCCAGCTTCAGCTTGCTGCTGGCCAGCATATGAGGACACTAGGACCCCATGAGACTGTTTTATAGGGAAGCTAGGGAACCCAAGGCAGGGCTGAAGCTAGACAGGGCACCCTGAATGAAGACCTGGGCACCCAGGATTCAGCAGGACCTTGGTGCAAAAGGCATACAGTTGAACTTGTCCCTTTGCCCTGCTTTCTTGCTCTCTCTTGCACTGATCACCCTCCTGACATTCTGTAGATTTACACAGCATGTCTGATCTATTGTCATGACTAGCATGGGTGATTGGTGAGGGGAAGGCATCAGTTTGCTCCACTGCTGTGTTTCTGATACCTAGAAGAGTGTCTGGCACTTAAGTAGATTCTCTGTAACATTTTGATGAATGAATGAATAAAAGAATGAGCAAATCAAGAACCTAGGTTGACAATTGTTGTTGAACAGCAGCACTAGATGGCTAACAAACTCTAGGCTGAGCTGCTGAGGGGATGCTAAGGACCACATAATCCAAAATGACCACAAGACACTATATTGCTGCTGCCAGAACCTGCTCCCATTGATGCCACTTGGTGGTCTGCGTTCTTTGTGACACTGACACAAATTTCTGATGCTGAATTTGAGCTATGGTCCCTCTTGGATCTAAGAAAACTACTTCCCAGCTCTGGTATGTGACCAATCAGGCCTTTTAAGTCTAAAGCTAATGATCTGGGGTGCCTGGAATGACCCTTGACATGTCTGCCTCTGTATTATAGCCTGCAACAGAACCCTCTGCCATTTTGTCCCCACATACCTTGCTGATTATGACCCCATCACCTGACTCCAGAGTTCTTACTCATACAGTATAAGCAGTGGGCAGCCTCCCATGCCATCTTAGAGCTCAGAGCACCTCAGGGACGGGCACACTAGCTCAGATCTAAGTCAGGCACTAGGCCCCACTGTGACGTTCGTAACTTTTTAACATTTATGTAAAAGTTTCTCTCTTGTTTAGGTTCCATTGTGTGGTTAGTCTAAGGCCAGTCTGAAAGATAATATATTGTGACTGTTATATTATTTATTTTCAAGCCAACTTATTGATTATCGCGTGCTGAAAATGACAAATGGTGCCTGTGCGAGGCACGGTCAGCAGGTTCTATTAAAGAAATGATAGTATTGCTCATGGATTGTTAAAAGGTTCAGTTTAGGTTCTTTATAGGTTTATATCCATCACTATTTAATGACCAAATGATGAAAAATATGAGCTGTGGGGACAATTTTTTTCTGAGGGAGTTTTATGTTTAAGCAGTTAGCAAAATAAGATACTCCATTTTCTTGGGGGAGTGGGGTAATGGTGAGGGGAATGCAATAAGATTTTATTTCTCCAGATTTAATAAATTGTAATAATTAACGTTGCAGATGTTTAACCAGGAAGAGGCTGCTGAGATCCCACAGTGCTACCAGGCTGAGAGAACCCAGCATCTAGCACCCTCACTGGGGTGGTTCCCACTGATTTCAACACCGGATCTTAGCCATGTACTGCCTGTGGCTTGGGGGTGGGGGCCTGGGGGCTCATGCTAGGGCTAGGAGGGCTCTGCACATAGACTCATGTCCTTGATTCTGCAAAGTTCCCAAACTAAGGAAGGGAGGCTGGTGATTGGGTGCTCTCCAAGGTGCTCAAGGATCTTGCTGTAGGTAACTGGGCATCCCAGGGCCTGAAGGCTCAGTCATGGCACTTGTTATGCTGAACCACAGAGAGCAAGACTGTATGCTGGTAACATGGGGACTGCCATGTCTTAGACCATCATACTAAACTCCTCAGTCAAGTCTCTGCAGTAGGAAGGGAATGGAGCAGGCCAGGCTGAGACCCCTAATGCCATTTCTCTGGGTGTCAAAAAAGAACAACTCTCAGGAGGCCCAGACCAGAAAGCAAGGTCTGCAGAACATGCCTCAGCAGTCAAGCTTTCCCAGACAGGGATCTGTGGCTGCACCCTCCCTCCTGCTGTGTCAGATGGCGAACCTAAGAAGGCCCTGCTTGGAGACACCCAGAAGAGTTCTCTCCTGAGGTGCTCACGGGTTGTACCACAGGGCCCTCTCTCCTCCAGAAGTGCTGCGTCTGGCCCCAAAGGCAGGTGCTAAGTAGGAGTGAAGTGTCAGGGCAAGGGCATGGAGTGAAATAATATTTGGAGACCTTTACTACATTAGGTAGAAGCTGAGGGTTGTCACCAAAATCTGCTTCCTCACCAGTGGGGCACTAATCAAATTATATTTCCCAGCCTGCTCTCCTGTTATGTGGGCTGTGTCACTGCTTTGATATATGGGAACCTCAGGCCTGCCCCATAAAGATTATCCACACTTGATCCACACTTGCTTACATTCCTTTGGCTGATATTAATGCTCAAGGTGACCTAAAGCCTCATGTTAGAGTGGGAAGGGTCTCTGGCTTCTGCTCAAACTGAAGGTGAGGAAACAAAGCTGCAGTCTCCTTCCCTTCATGTCTACCCTACCACCCACCTAAACTACTTTAAACTGTTTACATGAGTGTGAAATCAACTTGTTGGAGACCTCAGTCATTGTGGATCTGTTAATGTACCTCAACATATAACCACAAGTAATTGGTCAAATTCTGTGCAGAATGCCTGTATCATCTGCAATTCTTTCAGAAACAGCTCAAAGCCATTCAATAAAGGTAACAGGATGCAGAAGGGGTTGGCTTCAGGCACAGAAAGACCCAGGATGAAGATTTCCACTCCCCACTCCCCATTTAGATTCTTGCTCTGGAACCTGCTTTTCTGTCTTGGTTGGCAAGAACCAATCCCCACCTACCCTCACGCTCAAGAGAAAATTAAAGACCTGTGATTGGCTCCACTTGGGTCATGTGGCCACTTTTCACCCAATCATAGTGGCCAAGCACATGAGGCCTTCAGGTTGATCAACCTCTGACTCAGGCTGTAGGGAGATGGAATGGATCTGAGCAGCCAAATCAATGATCGCTGCACCACAGAGCTTTCTATAGAGAACTGATTAGTTCTCATCTTTCAGACTTCTGTTGAGGTAAAAAGTGCTTTGCAAGCAGAAATTATTCAGCTTTTTCTCTGGCAGTGAAATATTTTGTGAGAAGAAGACCTTGTACTGAGGTTCTTAGCTGTGCAACCTGGACAAGGCCTTTGACCTCTCTAATTTTCAAATTCTGTAGCTATTTGCTCAGCAAGCTAGTCCTATCACCAAGAAGTTATGAACACCATATTAGAAGGCATATGAGGAAAAAACATAGCATGGTGGAAAGAGTTGCAGGGGAAAAGAGCATTTCTGTGCACAAGACCCTCCTCTAGGAGCAGCATTGCCAGATATGCTTTCCTGAGAAAGGCCACCACCCTCTCCCCCATGTCACTGTATACAGGTCAGATTGCCTGCTCCTTTGCATCCTTACTCAGGCAGCCTTGCAGAGTTTCGCAAGTGTTGCCATGTGAAGATGTGAGGGTCTCCCAGGGAGGGCCCATTCCTACTGAAAGGGCAGTTATTTCAAATTCCACACCTGGGACTCTAACACTTACACTCTAATCATGCTGCTTTTTTTCTAATATAAAATAGATGTTTTCCTGCAAGAACAAAATGACTTGCTGGAAACAGTTTAGGCTTTGAAGGAGGTCCAGAATTAGAAATTCTAAGCCCACTCCTATTATCTCTGGGCTCACAGGTCAATTGGTGACATTCTATGAGCCTCAGTTTCCTGAGCAGCAAAATGGGCACAATACTTCCTATCTCCCAGGGGAGTTGTGAGCAGTAAGAGGAACGTGAAACTACCTACCACATTGTCTGGTACATCATGAATGCCTAATAAACATAGTTTCCTTCTCTCAAAAGTAAGTAAGTGGAAATAGAAGAGGTAGCTCTTACTGGTTTGCATTTTGATTATACTCACTTCAAAAGAGCTTTCCCAGTGGAGCGTGAAGAGTCAATATTAGTAAGTCACACTTTGGTACAAAACTCTGCCCTCTTGTTTTCTGTCAACTATAAGATGCCAACATTTCAGGGAAGTCCTCAGTCCCTTTCCCTATTATATTAGTTTCCTAGGGCTACCATTATAAATTACCACAATTGGATGACATACAAAACAGAAATTTATTCTCACAATTCTAGAGAGCAGTAGTCTGAGATCAAGGTCTCAGCAAGGTAGGTATCTTTTTGAGGGCCCATGGGAAAATCTGTCTAATGCTTGTCTCCTAAATTCTATGGTTTTGAGCAACCTTTGACCTTCCTTCACTTATAGTTGCATCAGTCCAATCTGGGCTCATTGTCATGGGGCCATCTTTTCTATGTGTATCTTCGTGTCCTCTCTTTTCCTAAGGATATAGTCATTGGATTGAAGGACAACTGACTCCAGTATGGATACATATATATTTTTTTCTGAGATAATATTTTGCTAACTTTCCCAGAGTGGACTCAAACTTATGGTCCTCTTGCCTCAGCCGCCTGAGTGGCTGGGATTACATTTATGTGTCACTGTGCCCAGCATGACCCCATTTTAACCAAACATCTCTGACAAAGGTCCCTTTTCCCCCCCAATAAGGTTTCATTCTGATGTCCTACTGGACATTAGTTGTATGAGTGTGTGTGGGGATACCAATCAGCTCATTACACCTGTCATTGGTGGGAGAGGAAAAGATCACAGAATAGGACACTATTCTGGCAGGACTGAAAGTCCTGAGTGGTACAGGAAAAGTTGCTGGCTTCAGTTTTTTCTAGGTCTATTTTTAAAATAACTGCCTCAGAAGACATTCTTATCCTCTAGAAAAGAATGTGTTCCACCTTAAGGATATGCCAAATCTCTCTTAGCCAAAGAAAAACAGTGAATAAAGAACTTCCTTTCTTTCCTCCCTTGTTTCCATGCCCTTTTCCTACTTCCCACATCCATTACCCAGACATTATAAGTATCATAGGTGACAAAACAAAACTGTCTTGGCAGTGGTTTTATTGCTAGGAGCAAAGCCTACCTCACTACCTTAAGCAGTAGGGGATTTTTTTTCTTGCACCAGAGTTGGAACTCATGACCTCATTCCTACAAGGCAGGCTCTTGAGCCACTGAGCTAAATCCCCAGCCCATAAGGTGATTTTCTAGCACATAGGGAAATCCCCAGAACCCTGGGACAAGAATATGGCCTCCCTCATAACAGCCTAGAGTCAGGAAGGGAGATCCTCTGGAGACCCCTACCCCTTCATTCCACTTCTCTAGACCCAGGTGGGACAGTCTGTGTTCTGGCTACTCCTTGGATGCCTCTGGTTTTGTACAGATGAAAGAAAGAAATTCTCCATTGCCTGTAAACTCTGAAGGGATTGACACAGCCCCCAGTGCCGGAAGTGTGGGATAAAGATTCTGATTGGTCCATCCTATCACACAGAGCAATGTGCTCTGGGTCAGGAATTCACCCCATGTTTAATCAGCAATGGCCACCTATAAATTGTGGAAATACAAGGGGTGATCAAAAACACTGTGAATGATTAAATATGTTGTCTTGGTTACTTTTCTCTCATTGATGAAACAAAATACCCAAAACCCAAAATTAAGGAAGGAAAGGTTTATTTAGCTTAGTTTGTGGACATTTCAGTTCATTATCAGCTGGCTCCAAATCAGGGTGCATGGCACAGGTGCAACACCTCAAGGCGGCAGAAGACAGCAAAAGCAGCAAGAGCAAAAAGGGGAAGAGCAAACAGCAAGCCTCTTTTTTTCCCTCATACTGTAAGCAGGTTACCCCTATGGGGGGTGGGGTAACACTCACACCATCTCCCTGCCCTTCTCTTGTACAGAATGAAGAGGTTTACAAAGTGCGGACTCTGGGTCCCTGCTGAATTGCTTAGTTAAACTTCTAAACTTCTCAAGTTGACATAGTTTATCAACCATTACAATCCACCTCTTGTCAACTTGGAAACAAGACACATTTCTTTAAACTGGTTTCCAAATACAAAGCCATGCTTATTTTTAACATTTCACAACTTGATCTTATAATGCAGGTTTTAAAATCCCTAAGAGCCAGTATTAAGTCTATCAACAATATATTACATTAGAACAATCACATTTCTCCCCTGGCCCCCCAAAGGCTCATGCACGTCCCTTTATGCAAAAGGCATTTGATCCATCTGTGAGATTTGCCAAAGTCCTAATACTTTCAACATTGCTGAAAAGTCCAAGCCTCAAGTTTCCTCCAAGATGTAAGGCAAACACTTAGCTGCAAACCCCAGCACAATTGAAAACAAAGTTATACTTCCAACATTCAGTAGCACAAGATAAACATTTTCATTTCAAAAACTACATACAGGGAAATACAAAGGATTGGGACCAAAGCAAGTCAAAAATCCAGCAGGACAAGCATTAAGTCCTGTAGTTCCATGTTCAGCATCTGAAGCAATCTTTGGCAAATTGTGAACTCCAAAGGACTTGAGTGACTTCACCCCCACAACAGTGGTTGCAGTTCCCACAGCTTCTCTCTTAGGCCTGCTTTGTTCTCTTCTTGCAGGTTTCCTTAAGTGATCCACATTCCTAGCTTTTCCAAATTTCTGGGGTCTCCACTGCACCTTCAGCTTCACACTCACAGCCTCATACCCAGCCTTCTCAGGGGCACACTGCCTGGCCTCTGAGGCCTTCTGAAATCATGGTGGAGACCTTTTTAACCTCAAAACTCTTGCATTCTGCTTGCACCTAAAACCAGCACCATGTGGATGATGCCAAGGTCTGCTGCCAGCTGATGCAGTAGCCAGGATTTCTACCTTCTAGACTTTAGGGGTCAAATGCCTCAATCATTGGGCACTCTGAATCCATTTCTGAGGAACAAATTTTTTTATACTGCCAACCTGGTGCAGCCACCACTATTCTGGGACACAGTACTCTATGGCTTTCTCCTCAAAGCAGTCTTTCACTTTTACAGTTTTTGGGCTGCAAAGGGTAGAGACTTGCTGCTTCTTAGGCCATCTTTTATATTCTCCTGGTTCTTCTCAGCATTCGAGATCTCAATTCTATCTTCATAGTCTACAGCTCTACTGGAGCATCCTTTATGGCCAAACTCACATTTTAAATCATCCTGCTAGGCTCTTTGCTCTTGATTCTTAACGTAGAACTGGCTAAAACCCCCAACAATAGCCATGCATAGCCTCACTATTGGACCACTTTGAAATTTCTTCTGCCAGATTAATTAGTCTGCTGCCCTTTATCTCAGTCTCATGCAAAGTCTCTGGTCAAGAGCAAAATGCAGAGAAACTTTCTTCAAAACCATAACACACATCGTCTGGAGTCCAACAACCAATGCATTCCTTCTTCCCAGCAGAAACCTCTCAAACCTGATTTTACTGGTTTTCTGATCCTCTGAGCTCTGACTAGAGTCTCCCATACAGTACAGCCTAAGGTGTCCCGGGTCTACTTTTTCAGGCAACATCTTCAAACCTTTCCAAACTCTTCCCATAAGCCATTCCCAAGGGTTCTTGAACCACATGGTCAGGTATAGTCACAAATTCTGGTACCAAATTCTGTCATGGTTAATTTCCCTTGTTGCTGGAACAAAATACCTAGACCCCAAAATTAAGAAAGGGAAGGTTTATTTAGCTCACAGTTTGTGGAGGTTTCAGTCCATAATCAGATCAAAAGCAGGTTGCATGGCACAGGTGGCAGAAGACAGCAAAAGCAGCAAGAGAAGAAGAGGGAAGAGCAAGCCTCTTTTCCTTCCTTATGCTGTAACCAGGTTACACCCACCCAGGGAGGCTGAAACACTCACACCATCCCCCTGCCCTCCTCTTGCACAGGATGAGGATGTTTACAAAGTGAGGACTCTGGCTCCCTGCTGAGTTGCCAAGCACCATAGAATAGTTCCCTCATCTGCAGACACCTAGGGAGGTCCTTACTCATGAAATCCTGCATTGCTATCTGGTGGCTCTTTTTGTACCAAAACTCCATGGGTCTCACTTTTGCTCAGACAAGGCAATCCTACCCCGTAGTCAGTTACTTGAAACAAGTCTTCACTTCCCCAGGTGAAAACACTGACTTTATGGTCTGTGTTTGTAGACATGAATTTATCTAGCCATGTATACATTTATTCACAGTGCTGTACTGCTTCCTGTGAGAGACATAGGATGAATCAAAACAGTATGTTCCTCTATGTGTGATTATCTGCAAGTCTGTACAGAATTCAAGACTTGCCCACATGTAATGGCAGCCATTACCCTCTTGAGTTCTCCATGGTTGGAGGAGACTGAAAGCTGGTAATGGCCCCAAGCTTCTTCACCTCCTATACAGGCACTTCCAGCAACGGCAACTGTATTTCTGGTGGCTCTGGAACTACTGAGTCCCTGGGACATAGAGCCAATGGAAACAGGAAAGATGTCTACTTAGTGGTATCAATAGTGACAGGGCAGCCCAAAGGATTAGCTGGGCTTTGTGGCCACTTGGCTATCCTTACTGATTTAGTTAACCTACCAATGTCACATTTCTACTCCACTTGGTGGGCAGCTGGAATCCCCAAGTGGACTTTTAGAGTCTCCTATTTAGTGGTGCCATCTGTAATTTTCCCCCCTGCTCAAGTAGTAGCAGCACCATTCTAAGGTCATTATTGTGTTGGTTCTATTAGGGTTTCTTTGTAATTAGGTTACAGAGGTGTGATATGGTTTTGTTTTGTTTTGCAGTACTTGGGAATGGACAACCCAGAGCCTCTCACTTTCTAGGCAAATGCTTCTCCACTGAGTTACATCCCCAGCCCTGCAGGCTTCAGAGTGATAAGGTTTCAGTATGATAACTGGCAAATTCAGTTTTGGCTCTTCCACTTATTGTGTGCAGGTCAGCTTCCTGTCAGTATAATGAAATACTTGAGATAAATAACTTAGAAAAGAAAAGGTTAGTCTTGGTAAACAGTTTTGAAGATTTCATTCTATGAACAATTGGCCCCATTGTTTTGGGTCTGTGATGAGGTGGAACATGATGGCAGGAGCACATGGTGGAGCAAAACCTCTCACTTCATGGTCAAGAAGGGAAAGAAGAAAGGAAGGGGCAACTGGGGATATAGCTCAATGGCATAAGTGCCTGCCTGGCAAGTGCAAGATCATGAGTTCGAATCCTGGTACCCCCCAAAAACAACCTATATAAGTAAATACGTACACATCGTATATTGCCAGGCATGGTGGTGCAGGTCTGTAATCCCCACACTCAGGAGGCTGAAGCAGGATAATTGCTGTGAGTTTGAGTCCAGCCTCGGCTATGAAGTGAGTTGAAGACCAGTCTGAATTGCATAGTGAGACAAAAAAAGAAAAAAAAAAAAGGGAAGGGATACACCTCCAATGATTTAAGAACCCACATTTGGCCCCATTCCTTACAGATTCTAACACTCTCTAAGACATCATTCTGGTTGTTGTCAATCAACTGGTTCTTTCACTGGATTCAGATGAAAATCATGAATCAGTGAAGTACAGTTCTGTCAGTGGCTCCGGGCCTTAAGTGTCAGTCCTTAGTGTTATATCTCTGAAACTGAGTGCCTACAGCCCTCAGTTCTTGGTATTACAGCTCTGGGCTCTAAGTCACCCCCATCAGGGCCTCACTAGCCAAGACTTAACCCTTGGCAGCTATCCAGGGCCCTTTGTCACTGGTGGATGTCACTAAATGCTGCTTATTGGTTGTGTAGCCTCTTGATTTTGGTCTCCTCTGATCTTTTTGTAGCAACCCCTGCTGTTTATAGCTTTTTTTATGAGACCCCCCCTTCCACCCACACTACCCAGGAATACCAAGTAGATTTGTATGACCTTCCAAGGCCACAGTACTACAGAAATGAATAACGAGAAGGTCCACTGGACCAAGGCTGTTTACTCAGATGGGCGTGCACCACAACAGGGAGATCTCAACACTAGGGGGAACTCTCCTAAACCCAGGAAGTCTGAGAGGCATGGTCCTTCTATAGAGCAGCACCAGGCCTGTGATATGTCCAAATTCTAGCCAGCTGATGGGTCCAAATTTGAGCTTCATGATTGTTCCAAATTCAAACCTGCTGCTTAGTACAGTCTGCTGAGATCCAGACATCCCTGACCTGACATGACCGAGCATCTTAGACAGCTGCAGCTGTCAGTCAAAGAACATCCCTTTATGTCTGAGTGGTGTAAAGGAAAGGGTTGGGTTGTTTCTGATCTATCCCATGGAGAACAACCTTTTAACACCTGGATCTTTGGGGAACAAGTTTAGTATTGTGTGACCCTGGGCAAATCAACTAGCCTTTCAGAGGCTCCATTTCTATACTTTTAAAGTAGTACTAAGTTGATACTGGGTGATATCTGATGTCTGATCCAATTCTAGCACTCTAATACTACAGGCATTTGAGTAGATGCCTCATAATTGGAGTTTCTTGGAATTATTAACTAATAATGGTGACTAAGAGACGGTAGCTTTGAGCCACTGGCAGGGGTGAGGGTGGGTCCCTAAGGATTGTTATTCTTTTTGT